>KV908574.1:196380-239244 GCA_002005505.1 Botryococcus braunii | reverse complement strand
GAGAGAGGAGAGAGAGGAGGAGAGAGAAGAGGGGGGAGGGGAGGGAGGAGGGAGGGAGGGGGAGGGAGGGGGGGGAGGGAGGAGAGGGAGGGAGAGAGAGGAGAGAGAGGAGAGGAGAGAGAGAGAGAGAGAGGAGAGAAGAGAGAGAGAGAGAGAGAGAGAGAGAGAGAGAGAGAGGAGAGGATTGATTGATTGCTGGTTGAAGTAAGCTATGAAGCAAGATATTTTTCTGATTGGGTGACTTCAAAATGAGACATGCAGCGGCTGAGGTTGCCCTGCTGCTGCTGCGGATTGGCTCACAGGAGAACGTTTCTTGCGGTGTTAACACCGCAAGAAAAGCTCTCACTAAAGAGAGAAGGCAAATAAAAGGGGGGGGGGAGGGGCAAGAGAGAGAGAGAGGGGGTGGAGAGGGAGGGAGGGAGCTCCCTCCCTCGAGGGAGGGATGGAGGGAGGGAGGGAGGGATGGAAGGAGGGAGGGGGAGGGAGGGAGGAGGGAGGGAGGGGGAGAGAGAATTGGGAGATCATGGAGTTCTCTCTTTTATACTTGGAGGAATGCAGGGCTACAGCCCGTGTTAAAATATGTGGGTTCAACAAGAAACATGTCCCACTGAACATTGCTGCAATTAAAAAAAGGGTGGGGTTGAAGGCTGCAGAGAGTGGGAAGAATAGGAAGGCAGGGGATGCAAAGTATGTCACTGTTGCTCGTGCCTTGCGTTCAAGGGTACTGCATTGCAGTATACCTGTTCTGACAGTAGTGGCACTCGATTGGTTAGGATCTTCAAGGGACGGGATGCTCAAGAGGTCAAGCTAGGATGTTTATCTCCCTTTAACCTGGTGGGAGTCCAGACTGACAGCACTCATGCAAGTGCTAAGGTCCTTGCCCAGGCAGTTCACTTGGGAGTGGTGCAAGTCTGCACCATGTAATCATTTAGAACATCCCTGATTTGAAGCATCGCCAACCCCCCTGTCTCTCCCCCCCCCCCCCCCTCTCTCTCTCTCTCTCTCTCTCTCTCTCTCTCTCTCTCTCTCCTCTCTCTCTCTCTCTCTCTCTCTCTCTCTCTCTCTCTCTCTCTCTCTCTCAGTCTGTCTCTGCGTGCTTGCGTGGAGGGCCCGTACGCCCGCTCCAGACTGGTTTACTGTCCATGTTGGGGTTTGCAGGCCCCACAATCTATCTTACATCACTGCAGACATATAAATCAGATGTTGAGCTGGTACAGAGCTGCAGCAGCATTAATTACTCATAAGAAACTCAAAAATGTGTCAAATCAACACTTGGGAACCGTATGGGAGGTATTTGGGCACTATTTGGGAGACATCAGTTTTTGGGATGGTTTTGGGAATCAGTATTTTTGGGGGCAGCTTGGGACACATCCCTTTTTGGGAGGTTCATGGGAACCAATATGGGACGCGATTGGGAAATCAAGGATTTTGGGACCTGCTTGGGGGCCAACTTTGGGATGCTGTTGGGATACTGTATTCTTGGGAGGGTTTTGGGACTCACTTATCTTGGGAGCAGCTTGGGACACATCGTTTTTGGGAGGTTGATGGGAATTAATATGGGACACGTTTGGGATATCATGGATTTTGGGACCTGCTTGGGGGGCAATTTTGGGAACCTGTTGGGATCCTGTATTTTTGGGAGTCTGATGGGAATTTTTTTTGGGAATAGTTTGGGAACGCGGGGTTTTTGGGACCTGCTTGGGATCCGATTTTGGGACATGTTTGGGACATCCGAGATTTTGGGACTTTTTTTGGGAACCCCTGGGACCCTTTTGGGACCTCTTTGGGACAAAATCCTTTCCACTAGTGGCGGCCACCCCATTTCCGCGACGGCCAAGTCATACATGATGTGTAACGCCCGAAGTCAGTTACGTCTCACGTACGCCATGATGTAACCTCAAATTTGCATGCCGAGTCCTTACAACATGTAGCTTCAATGCTATGTGAAGGGGCCAATATACATGAACGTGGCAGCAATGAGAGGGGCATGTCCTCGTGTGCTACAGTCGTAGGCAAGTAAGACATACTAGAGGTCGATTTTTTAGCGGAAACCGCCGATATGGCAAGCGGCACTCTCTGAAAAGCACACAAAGCACTTAAAATGATTACATTCACAGTTTGTCATTACCTTCAGTTCGAATTTATTATTATACCGCTCCGTGTCTTGCGAATGGATCAGGATTGGCCACATGCGCGACCCCATCGACGGGCACGATCATTTTTAACAGATATTATGGGTTTGTCACATAGCTCTAATAACTCAAAAATCCTTTTAACAACTTTTTTTGCCCAAACAATGGGATCTGATACCTCTATAGAGGGTTTGACGTTGGCATGTGGAGCCCACGTGCTACTACCCAAAAGGTTCTCATCCTTGGAGTCGATCTCATGACCCATTCCCCGTAAATGGTCTAGGGATGGACGAGCTGCACCATCTTTGGTATAAGTACAATTGTTTTTGCAGGGTTACAATAATGTTCAAGGCCAAGCATGCCAAGGAAGGAAGCGTACGCTAGCCAGTACCCCGTCCCACACGTGCGAGTAATTTGATTGTTATTGTACCTCACCGTGCATGATTTTTTAAAAGGTGGTGGTCCACAGGGATGTGAGCAAAGGCCTTTGTTGAGTAAACGTTAAAATTTGCGCATCTTCTCTGGCGCACGTCATGACAAAGCCTTTGGGGCCCAAATGCCCTTGCTCTCTTTGGCGATGTGATGGTACAAACACAGCAATCTGTCTACATTCTTGCCCACAACGTCCCCCAAATTGACTTCTTCCCAGACCTCTTTGCATGTGGCCCACCACTCATCCATAGAAGACGTTCTGGGCATTCATGGAAGGCTGCATTGTCGTAGGAGAAGAGGAGGCTTTCCTCCATATGTCTTGCCTTCTCTGTTGGAAGCTTGTCATGGAGGCGTACACCGATCTCCGTCACCATCTCCTTCATCTTGTCACAAAACTCAGCTTGACTCATGCCCTTGGCAGCCTTCCCGGGATTATTCTTGACCTGCACAAGCCAGCTGCTCTCCTCTTCTCCATCTGATGGTTGTTGAGAAGCTTGCGGATCCCCACCTCACGCTTCACGAGATCGGGGTCCGCTGCTCGGATTGCACGCTCCAAGGTCCTCCTGTGTACTCATAGCTGGTCCACTCGCTGTTTGATGGTGGGGTGGGCGTGAAGGAAGCCCTTAAGACTTGTGTGGTATACCGACTGACCAGCTGGGTTGAGTTTTCCAACAATTTTGTCTGCAATATCTTTTGCCAAGGCTGCCGGCACTCTGCGAAGGCGTCCTCACCGGGGCCTATCTTTCGTGCTTCCGTACTTCTCCAATTTGGTCCACCATCGCTTGCAGAGCTGTCCAGGCCTTGGAGACGCATCAACCTTCAGATGGGCAACAAGCACTTCTCCAGATTTGGCTGCATTGTGATTTGCTTGCATGTAGAATCGAGCCCCTGCACTTCGGACGTCTAGCGGCCACCCCATTTCCGCGACGGCCAAGTCATACATGATGTGTAACGCCCGAAGTCAGTTACGTCTCACGTACGCCATGATGTAACCTCAAATTTTGCATGCCGAGTCCTTACAACATGTAGCTTCAATGCTATGTAAAGGGGCCAATATACATGAACGTGGCAGCAATGAGAGGGGCATGTCCTCGTGTGCTACACCCAAGGACAAATATTTTGTGCAGTTTTTTGGAGGTCCACCGTTTTGACGGATTGATTGGCAAAATGTGGGAATTTGTAGAGGGATAGTGGCCCCTTTGGAATCAGTACTCTATGAGCTATTTTTGAGATATGAGTTTGTGCCTGCCCCGGACTTGTGTACTTGACAAAATTAGCCGTGCGTGCCGGCGTGGCAGGTTGACTGATTGATTCGAAAAGGGGGGCCACTTTTCGACAGCACCACACACAAGCGCAGTAACTACGTTTCAAGAAAAACACCCTTCATGTTGTGTGAATAGGGCTATTGATTGCGTGTTCTTAGTTTTAAGCGCACTCCTTCTTCCCTCGCATCTGTACACGATTTTCACAAGTTGACACCGTTTTCGCTAGAAAAGCTCGCGTTTTGCAGCATATTGCTTGGGCTTTGTTGTTGATAGATTTGAGAAGCAATTTTGTGTCAGGGGTGGGTGGCAAGGGAGGGACCTGAGCTCCTTTGAGTGCCTCTGTGGGGGCCGGGGAAAAGCGGTTTGTCCTTTGGCACGGGAGGCTCGGACTAGGTGGTGTTTTGTTGGATTAGGGCCCCTAAAGTTGAGAGCTGCAAATCAGGGGGCCATCTTTAATTAGGCATATAAGAAAGCACACGGCTGCAAACAGAAACACAATCTCACCGTGAGGTAGCCCAACGAACAGCCTTGACATTACATTAAACTTGGGTGAATCCCATGCCTGGCACATGCGCTATAGCACTTTCCCTCGAAGGCAGTGTTGCACAAAATTTTTGCCCTTGGGTGTCGTAGGCAAGTAAGACATACTAGAGGTCGATTTTTTAGCGGAAACCGCCGGATATGGCAAGCGGCACTCTCTGAAAAGCACACAAAGCATTTAAAATGATTACATTCACAGTTTGTCATTACCTTCAGTTCGAATTTATTATTATACCGCTCCGTGTCTTGCGAATGGATCAGGATTGGCCACATGCGCGACCCCATCGACGGGCACGATCATTTTTAACAGATATTATGGGTTTGTCACATAGCTCTAATAACTCAAAAATCCTTTTAACAACTTTTTTTGCCCAAACAATGGGATCTGATACCTCTATAGAGGGTTTGACGTTGGCATGTGGAGCCCACGTGCTACTACCCAAAAGGTTCTCATCCTTGGAGTCGATCTCATGACCCATTCCCCGTAAATGGTCTAGGGATGGACGAGCTGCACCATCTTTGGTATAAGTACAATTGTTTTTGCAGGGTTACAATAATGTTCAAGGCCAAGCATGCCAAGGAAGGAAGCGTACGCTAGCCAGTACCCCGTCCCACACGTGCGAGTAATTTGATTGTTATTGTACCTCACCGTGCATGATTTTTTAAAAGGTGGTGGTCCACAGGGATGTGAGCAAAGGCCTTTGTTGAGTAAACGTTAAAATTTGCGCATCTTCTCTGGCGCACGTCATGACAAAGCCTTTGGGGCCCAAATGCCCTTGCTCTCTTTGGCGATGTGATGGTACAAACACAGCAATCTGTCTACATTCTTGCCCACAACGTCCCCCAAATTGACTTCTTCCCAGACCTCTTTGCATGTGGCCCACCACTCATCCATAGAAGACGTTCTGGGCATTCATGGAAGGCTGCATTGTCGTAGGAGAAGAGGAGGCTTTCCTCCATATGTCTTGCCTTCTCTGTTGGAAGCTTGTCATGGAGGCGTACACCGATCTCCGTCACCATCTCCTTCATCTTGTCACAAAACTCAGCTTGACTCATGCCCTTGGCAGCCTTCCCGGGATTATTCTTGACCTGCACAAGCCAGCTGCTCTCCTCTTCTCCATCTGATGGTTGTTGAGAAGCTTGCGGATCCCCACCTCACGCTTCACGAGATCGGGGTCCGCTGCTCGGATTGCACGCTCCAAGGTCCTCCTGTGTACTCATAGCTGGTCCACTCGCTGTTTGATGGTGGGGTGGGCGTGAAGGAAGCCCTTAAGACTTGTGTGGTATACCGACTGACCAGCTGGGTTGAGTTTTCCAACAATTTTGTCTGCAATATCTTTTGCCAAGGCTGCCGGCACTCTGCGAAGGCGTCCTCACCGGGGCCTATCTTTCGTGCTTCCGTACTTCTCCAATTTGGTCCACCATCGCTTGCAGAGCTGTCCAGGCCTTGGAGACGCATCAACCTTCAGATGGGCAACAAGCACTTCTCCAGATTTGGCTGCATTGTAATTTGCTTGCATGTAGAATCGAGCCCCTGCACTTCGGACGTCTAGCGGCCACCCCATTTCCGCGACGGCCAAGTCATACATGATGTGTAACGCCCGAAGTCAGTTACGTCTCACGTACGCCATGATGTAACCTCAAATTTTGCATGCCGAGTCCTTACAACATGTAGCTTCAATGCTATGTAAAGGGGCCAATATACATGAACGTGGCAGCAATGAGAGGGGCATGTCCTCGTGTGCTACACCCAAGGACAAATATTTTGTGCAGTTTTTTGGAGGTCCACCGTTTTGACGGATTGATTGGCAAAATGTGGGAATTTGTAGAGGGATAGTGGCCCCTTTGGAATCAGTACTCTATGAGCTATTTTTGAGATATGAGTTTGTGCCTGCCCCGGACTTGTGTACTTGACAAAATTAGCCGTGCGTGCCGGCGTGGCAGGTTGACTGATTGATTCGAAAAGGGGGGCCACTTTTCGACAGCACCACACACAAGCGCAGTAACTACGTTTCAAGAAAAACACCCTTCATGTTGTGTGAATAGGGCTATTGATTGCGTGTTCTTAGTTTTAAGCGCACTCCTTCTTCCCTCGCATCTGTACACGATTTTCACAAGTTGACACCGTTTTCGCTAGAAAAGCTCGCGTTTTGCAGCATATTGCTTGGGCTTTGTTGTTGATAGATTTGAGAAGCAATTTTGTGTCAGGGGTGGGTGGCAAGGGAGGGACCTGAGCTCCTTTGAGTGCCTCTGTGGGGGCCGGGGAAAAGCGGTTTGTCCTTTGGCACGGGAGGCTCGGACTAGGTGGTGTTTTGTTGGATTAGGGCCCCTAAAGTTGAGAGCTGCAAATCAGGGGGCCATCTTTAATTAGGCATATAAGAAAGCACACGGCTGCAAACAGAAACACAATCTCACCGTGAGGTAGCCCAACGAACAGCCTTGACATTACATTAAACTTGGGTGAATCCCATGCCTGGCACATGCGCTATAGCACTTTCCCTCGAAGGCAGTGTTGCACAAAATTTTTGCCCTTGGGTGTCGTAGGCAAGTAAGACATACTAGAGGTCGATTTTTTAGCGGAAACCGCCGGATATGGCAAGCGGCACTCTCTGAAAAGCACACAAAGCATTTAAAATGATTACATTCACAGTTTGTCATTACCTTCAGTTCGAATTTATTATTATACCGCTCCGTGTCTTGCGAATGGATCAGGATTGGCCACATGCGCGACCCCATCGACGGGCACGATCATTTTTAACAGATATTATGGGTTTGTCACATAGCTCTAATAACTCAAAAATCCTTTTAACAACTTTTTTTGCCCAAACAATGGGATCTGATACCTCTATAGAGGGTTTGACGTTGGCATGTGGAGCCCACGTGCTACTACCCAAAAGGTTCTCATCCTTGGAGTCGATCTCATGACCCATTCCCCGTAAATGGTCTAGGGATGGACGAGCTGCACCATCTTTGGTATAAGTACAATTGTTTTTGCAGGGTTACAATAATGTTCAAGGCCAAGCATGCCAAGGAAGGAAGCGTACGCTAGCCAGTACCCCGTCCCACACGTGCGAGTAATTTGATTGTTATTGTACCTCACCGTGCATGATTTTTTAAAAGGTGGTGGTCCACAGGGATGTGAGCAAAGGCCTTTGTTGAGTAAACGTTAAAATTTGCGCATCTTCTCTGGCGCACGTCATGACAAAGCCTTTGGGGCCCAAATGCCCTTGCTCTCTTTGGCGATGTGATGGTACAAACACAGCAATCTGTCTACATTCTTGCCCACAACGTCCCCCAAATTGACTTCTTCCCAGACCTCTTTGCATGTGGCCCACCACTCATCCATAGAAGACGTTCTGGGCATTCATGGAAGGCTGCATTGTCGTAGGAGAAGAGGAGGCTTTCCTCCATATGTCTTGCCTTCTCTGTTGGAAGCTTGTCATGGAGGCGTACACCGATCTCCGTCACCATCTCCTTCATCTTGTCACAAAACTCAGCTTGACTCATGCCCTTGGCAGCCTTCCCGGGATTATTCTTGACCTGCACAAGCCAGCTGCTCTCCTCTTCTCCATCTGATGGTTGTTGAGAAGCTTGCGGATCCCCACCTCACGCTTCACGAGATCGGGGTCCGCTGCTCGGATTGCACGCTCCAAGGTCCTCCTGTGTACTCATAGCTGGTCCACTCGCTGTTTGATGGTGGGGTGGGCGTGAAGGAAGCCCTTAAGACTTGTGTGGTATACCGACTGACCAGCTGGGTTGAGTTTTCCAACAATTTTGTCTGCAATATCTTTTGCCAAGGCTGCCGGCACTCTGCGAAGGCGTCCTCACCGGGGCCTATCTTTCGTGCTTCCGTACTTCTCCAATTTGGTCCACCATCGCTTGCAGAGCTGTCCAGGCCTTGGAGACGCATCAACCTTCAGATGGGCAACAAGCACTTCTCCAGATTTGGCTGCATTGTAATTTGCTTGCATGTAGAATCGAGCCCCTGCACTTCGGACGTCTAGCGGCCACCCCATTTCCGCGACGGCCAAGTCATACATGATGTGTAACGCCCGAAGTCAGTTACGTCTCACGTACGCCATGATGTAACCTCAAATTTTGCATGCCGAGTCCTTACAACATGTAGCTTCAATGCTATGTAAAGGGGCCAATATACATGAACGTGGCAGCAATGAGAGGGGCATGTCCTCGTGTGCTACACCCAAGGACAAATATTTTGTGCAGTTTTTTGGAGGTCCACCGTTTTGACGGATTGATTGGCAAATGTGGGAATTTGTAGAGGGATAGTGGCCCCTTTGGAATCAGTACTCTATGAGCTATTTTTGAGATATGAGTTTGTGCCTGCCCCGGACTTGTGTACTTGACAAAATTAGCCGTGCGTGCCGGCGTGGCAGGTTGACTGATTGATTCGAAAAGGGGGGCCACTTTTCGACAGCACCACACACAAGCGCAGTAACTACGTTTCAAGAAAAACACCCTTCATGTTGTGTGAATAGGGCTATTGATTGCGTGTTCTTAGTTTTAAGCGCACTCCTTCTTCCCTCGCATCTGTACACGATTTTCACAAGTTGACACCGTTTTCGCTAGAAAAGCTCGCGTTTTGCAGCATATTGCTTGGGCTTTGTTGTTGATAGATTTGAGAAGCAATTTTGTGTCAGGGGTGGGTGGCAAGGGAGGGACCTGAGCTCCTTTGAGTGCCTCTGTGGGGGCCGGGGAAAAGCGGTTTGTCCTTTGGCACGGGAGGCTCGGACTAGGTGGTGTTTTGTTGGATTAGGGCCCCTAAAGTTGAGAGCTGCAAATCAGGGGGCCATCTTTAATTAGGCATATAAGAAAGCACACGGCTGCAAACAGAAACACAATCTCACCGTGAGGTAGCCCAACGAACAGCCTTGACATTACATTAAACTTGGGTGAATCCCATGCCTGGCACATGCGCTATAGCACTTTCCCTCGAAGGCAGTGTTGCACAAAATTTTTGCCCTTGGGTGTCGTAGGCAAGTAAGACATACTAGAGGTCGATTTTTTAGCGGAAACCGCCGGATATGGCAAGCGGCACTCTCTGAAAAGCACACAAAGCATTTAAAATGATTACATTCACAGTTTGTCATTACCTTCAGTTCGAATTTATTATTATACCGCTCCGTGTCTTGCGAATGGATCAGGATTGGCCACATGCGCGACCCCATCGACGGGCACGATCATTTTTAACAGATATTATGGGTTTGTCACATAGCTCTAATAACTCAAAAATCCTTTTAACAACTTTTTTTGCCCAAACAATGGGATCTGATACCTCTATAGAGGGTTTGACGTTGGCATGTGGAGCCCACGTGCTACTACCCAAAAGGTTCTCATCCTTGGAGTCGATCTCATGACCCATTCCCCGTAAATGGTCTAGGGATGGACGAGCTGCACCATCTTTGGTATAAGTACAATTGTTTTTGCAGGGTTACAATAATGTTCAAGGCCAAGCATGCCAAGGAAGGAAGCGTACGCTAGCCAGTACCCCGTCCCACACGTGCGAGTAATTTGATTGTTATTGTACCTCACCGTGCATGATTTTTTAAAAGGTGGTGGTCCACAGGGATGTGAGCAAAGGCCTTTGTTG
The DNA here is from genome assembly GCA_002005505.1 of Botryococcus braunii. Taxonomy (NCBI): domain Eukaryota; kingdom Viridiplantae; phylum Chlorophyta; class Trebouxiophyceae; genus Botryococcus; species Botryococcus braunii. The sequence continues at coordinate 229,267 of KV908574.1, read as the reverse complement.
AGTAAACGTTAAAATTTGCGCATCTTCTCTGGCGCACGTCATGACAAAGCCTTTGGGGCCCAAATGCCCTTGCTCTCTTTGGCGATGTGATGGTACAAACACAGCAATCTGTCTACATTCTTGCCCACAACGTCCCCCAAATTGACTTCTTCCCAGACCTCTTTGCATGTGGCCCACCACTCATCCATAGAAGACGTTCTGGGCATTCATGGAAGGCTGCATTGTCGTAGGAGAAGAGGAGGCTTTCCTCCATATGTCTTGCCTTCTCTGTTGGAAGCTTGTCATGGAGGCGTACACCGATCTCCGTCACCATCTCCTTCATCTTGTCACAAAACTCAGCTTGACTCATGCCCTTGGCAGCCTTCCCGGGATTATTCTTGACCTGCACAAGCCAGCTGCTCTCCTCTTCTCCATCTGATGGTTGTTGAGAAGCTTGCGGATCCCCACCTCACGCTTCACGAGATCGGGGTCCGCTGCTCGGATTGCACGCTCCAAGGTCCTCCTGTGTACTCCTAGCTGGTCCACTCGCTGTTTGATGGTGGGGTGGGCGTGAAGGAAGCCCTTAAGACTTGTGTGGTATACCGACTGACCAGCTGGGTTGAGTTTTCCAACAATTTTGTCTGCAATATCTTTTGCCAAGGCTGCCGGCACTCTGCTAAGGCGTCCGCACCGGGGCCTATCTTTCGTGCTTCCGTACTTCTCCAATTTGGTCCACCATCGCTTGCAGAGCTGTCCAGGCCTTGGAGACGCATCACCCTTCAGATGGGCAACAAGCACTTCTCCAGATTTGGCTGCATTGTAATTTGCTTGCATGTAGAATCGAGCCCCTGCACTTCGGACGTCTAGCGGCCACCCCATTTCCGCGACGGCCAAGTCATACATGATGTGTAACGCCCGAAGTCAGTTACGTCTCACGTACGCCATGATGTAACCTCAAATTTTGCATGCCGAGTCCTTACAACATGTAGCTTCAATGCTATGTGAAGGGGCCAATATACATGAACGTGGCAGCAATGAGAGGGGCATGTCCTCGTGTGCTACAGTCGTAGGCAAGTAAGACATACTAGAGGTCGATTTTTTAGCGGAAACCGCCGGATATGGCAAGCGGCACTCTCTGAAAAGCACACAAAGCACTTAAAATGATTACATTCACAGTTTGTCATTACCTTCAGTTCGAATTTATTATTATACCGCTCCGTGTCTTGCGAATGGATCAGGATTGGCCACATGCGCGACCCCATCGACGGGCACGATCATTTTTAACAGATATTATGGGTTTGTCACATAGCTCTAATAACTCAAAAATCCTTTTAACAACTTTTTTTGCCCAAACAATGGGATCTGATACCTCTATAGAGGGTTTGACGTTGGCATGTGGAGCCCACGTGCTACTACCCAAAAGGTTCTCATCCTTGGAGTCGATCTCATGACCCATTCCCCGTAAATGGTCTAGGGATGGACGAGCTGCACCATCTTTGGTATAAGTACAATTGTTTTTGCAGGGTTACAATAATGTTCAAGGCCAAGCATGCCAAGGAAGGAAGCGTACGCTAGCCAGTACCCCGTCCCACACGTGCGAGTAATTTGATTGTTATTGTACCTCACCGTGCATGATTTTTTAAAAGGTGGTGGTCCACAGGGATGTGAGCAAAGGCCTTTGTTGAGTAAACGTTAAAATTTGCGCATCTTCTCTGGCGCACGTCATGACAAAGCCTTTGGGGCCCAAATGCCCTTGCTCTCTTTGGCGATGTGATGGTACAAACACAGCAATCTGTCTACATTCTTGCCCACAACGTCCCCCAAATTGACTTCTTCCCAGACCTCTTTGCATGTGGCCCACCACTCATCCATAGAAGACGTTCTGGGCATTCATGGAAGGCTGCATTGTCGTAGGAGAAGAGGAGGCTTTCCTCCATATGTCTTGCCTTCTCTGTTGGAAGCTTGTCATGGAGGCGTACACCGATCTCCGTCACCATCTCCTTCATCTTGTCACAAAACTCAGCTTGACTCATGCCCTTGGCAGCCTTCCCGGGATTATTCTTGACCTGCACAAGCCAGCTGCTCTCCTCTTCTCCATCTGATGGTTGTTGAGAAGCTTGCGGATCCCCACCTCACGCTTCACGAGATCGGGGTCCGCTGCTCGGATTGCACGCTCCAAGGTCCTCCTGTGTACTCATAGCTGGTCCACTCGCTGTTTGATGGTGGGGTGGGCGTGAAGGAAGCCCTTAAGACTTGTGTGGTATACCGACTGACCAGCTGGGTTGAGTTTTCCAACAATTTTGTCTGCAATATCTTTTGCCAAGGCTGCCGGCACTCTGCGAAGGCGTCCTCACCGGGGCCTATCTTTCGTGCTTCCGTACTTCTCCAATTTGGTCCACCATCGCTTGCAGAGCTGTCCAGGCCTTGGAGACGCATCACCCTTCAGATGGGCAACAAGCACTTCTCCAGATTTGGCTGCATTGTAATTTGCTTGCATGTAGAATCGAGCCCCTGCACTTCGGACGTCTAGCGGCCACCCCATTTCCGCGACGGCCAAGTCATACATGATGTGTAACGCCCGAAGTCAGTTACGTCTCACGTACGCCATGATGTAACCTCAAATTTTGCATGCCGAGTCCTTACAACATGTAGCTTCAATGCTATGTAAAGGGGCCAATATACATGAACGTGGCAGCAATGAGAGGGGCATGTCCTCGTGTGCTACACCCAAGGACAAATATTTTGTGCAGTTTTTTGGAGGTCCACCGTTTTGACGGATTGATTGGCAAAATGTGGGAATTTGTAGAGGGATAGTGGCCCCTTTGGAATCAGTACTCTATGAGCTATTTTTGAGATATGAGTTTGTGCCTGCCCCGGACTTGTGTACTTGACAAAATTAGCCGTGCGTGCCGGCGTGGCAGGTTGACTGATTGATTCGAAAAGGGGGGCCACTTTTCGACAGCACCACACACAAGCGCAGTAACTACGTTTCAAGAAAAACACCCTTCATGTTGTGTGAATAGGGCTATTGATTGCGTGTTCTTAGTTTTAAGCGCACTCCTTCTTCCCTCGCATCTGTACACGATTTTCACAAGTTGACACCGTTTTCGCTAGAAAAGCTCGCGTTTTGCAGCATATTGCTTGGGCTTTGTTGTTGATAGATTTGAGAAGCAATTTTGTGTCAGGGGTGGGTGGCAAGGGAGGGACCTGAGCTCCTTTGAGTGCCTCTGTGGGGGCCGGGGAAAAGCGGTTTGTCCTTTGGCACGGGAGGCTCGGACTAGGTGGTGTTTTGTTGGATTAGGGCCCCTAAAGTTGAGAGCTGCAAATCAGGGGGCCATCTTTAATTAGGCATATAAGAAAGCACACGGCTGCAAACAGAAACACAATCTCACCGTGAGGTAGCCCAACGAACAGCCTTGACATTACATTAAACTTGGGTGAATCCCATGCCTGGCACATGCGCTATAGCACTTTCCCTCGAAGGCAGTGTTGCACAAAATTTTTGCCCTTGGGTGTCGTAGGCAAGTAAGACATACTAGAGGTCGATTTTTTAGCGGAAACCGCCGGATATGGCAAGCGGCACTCTCTGAAAAGCACACAAAGCATTTAAAATGATTACATTCACAGTTTGTCATTACCTTCAGTTCGAATTTATTATTATACCGCTCCGTGTCTTGCGAATGGATCAGGATTGGCCACATGCGCGACCCCATCGACGGGCACGATCATTTTTAACAGATATTATGGGTTTGTCACATAGCTCTAATAACTCAAAAATCCTTTTAACAACTTTTTTTGCCCAACCAATGGGATCTGATACCTCTATAGAGGGTTTGACGTTGGCATGTGGAGCCCACGTGCTACTACCCAAAAGGTTCTCATCCTTGGAGTCGATCTCATGACCCATTCCCCGTAAATGGTCTAGGGATGGACGAGCTGCACCATCTTTGGTATAAGTACAATTGTTTTTGCAGGGTTACAATAATGTTCAAGGCCAAGCATGCCAAGGAAGGAAGCGTACGCTAGCCAGTACCCCGTCCCACACGTGCGAGTAATTTGATTGTTATTGTACCTCACCGTGCATGATTTTTTAAAAGGTGGTGGTCCACAGGGATGTGAGCAAAGGCCTTTGTTGAGTAAACGTTAAAATTTGCGCATCTTCTCTGGCGCACGTCATGACAAAGCCTTTGGGGCCCAAATGCCCTTGCTCTCTTTGGCGATGTGATGGTACAAACACAGCAATCTGTCTACATTCTTGCCCACAACGTCCCCCAAATTGACTTCTTCCCAGACCTCTTTGCATGTGGCCCACCACTCATCCATAGAAGACGTTCTGGGCATTCATGGAAGGCTGCATTGTCGTAGGAGAAGAGGAGGCTTTCCTCCATATGTCTTGCCTTCTCTGTTGGAAGCTTGTCATGGAGGCGTACACCGATCTCCGTCACCATCTCCTTCATCTTGTCACAAAACTCAGCTTGACTCATGCCCTTGGCAGCCTTCCCGGGATTATTCTTGACCTGCACAAGCCAGCTGCTCTCCTCTTCTCCATCTGATGGTTGTTGAGAAGCTTGCGGATCCCCACCTCACGCTTCACGAGATCGGGGTCCGCTGCTCGGATTGCACGCTCCAAGGTCCTCCTGTGTATCCCTAGCTGGTCCACTCGCTGTTTGATGGTGGGGTGGGCGTGAAGGAAGCCCTTAAGACTTGTGTGGTATACCGACTGACCAGCTGGGTTGAGTTTTCCAACAATTTTGTCTGCAATCTCTTTTGCCAAGGCTGCCGGCACTCTGCGAAGGCGTCCGCACCGGGGCCTATCTTTCGTGCTTCCGTACTTCTCCAATTTGGTCCACCATCGCTTGCAGAGCTGTCCAGGCCTTGGAGACGCATCACCCTTCAGATGGGCAACAAGCACTTCTCCAGATTTGGCTGCATTGTAATTTGCTTGCATGTAGAATCGAGCCCCTGCACTTCGGACGTCTAGCGGCCACCCCATTTCCGCGACGGCCAAGTCATACATGATGTGTAACGCCCGAAGTCAGTTACGTCTCACGTACGCCATGATGTAACCTCAAATTTTGCATGCCGAGTCCTTACAACATGTAGCTTCAATGCTATGTGAAGGGGCCAATATACATGAACGTGGCAGCAATGAGAGGGGCATGTCCTCGTGTGCTACAGTCGTAGGCAAGTAAGACATACTAGAGGTCGATTTTTTAGCGGAAACCGCCGGATATGGCAAGCGGCACTCTCTGAAAAGCACACAAAGCACTTAAAATGATTACATTCACAGTTTGTCATTACCTTCAGTTCGAATTTATTATTATACCGCTCCGTGTCTTGCGAATGGATCAGGATTGGCCACATGCGCGACCCCATCGACGGGCACGATCATTTTTAACAGATATTATGGGTTTGTCACATAGCTCTAATAACTCAAAAATCCTTTTAACAACTTTTTTTGCCCAAACAATGGGATCTGATACCTCTATAGAGGGTTTGACGTTGGCATGTGGAGCCCACGTGCTACTACCCAAAAGGTTCTCATCCTTGGAGTCGATCTCATGACCCATTCCCCGTAAATGGTCTAGGGATGGACGAGCTGCACCATCTTTGGTATAAGTACAATTGTTTTTGCAGGGTTACAATAATGTTCAAGGCCAAGCATGCCAAGGAAGGAAGCGTACGCTAGCCAGTACCCCGTCCCACACGTGCGAGTAATTTGATTGTTATTGTACCTCACCGTGCATGATTTTTTAAAAGGTGGTGGTCCACAGGGATGTGAGCAAAGGCCTTTGTTGAGTAAACGTTAAAATTTGCGCATCTTCTCTGGCGCACGTCATGACAAAGCCTTTGGGGCCCAAATGCCCTTGCTCTCTTTGGCGATGTGATGGTACAAACACAGCAATCTGTCTACATTCTTGCCCACAACGTCCCCCAAATTGACTTCTTCCCAGACCTCTTTGCATGTGGCCCACCACTCATCCATAGAAGACGTTCTGGGCATTCATGGAAGGCTGCATTGTCGTAGGAGAAGAGGAGGCTTTCCTCCATATGTCTTGCCTTCTCTGTTGGAAGCTTGTCATGGAGGCGTACACCGATCTCCGTCACCATCTCCTTCATCTTGTCACAAAACTCAGCTTGACTCATGCCCTTGGCAGCCTTCCCGGGATTATTCTTGACCTGCACAAGCCAGCTGCTCTCCTCTTCTCCATCTGATGGTTGTTGAGAAGCTTGCGGATCCCCACCTCACGCTTCACGAGATCGGGGTCCGCTGCTCGGATTGCACGCTCCAAGGTCCTCCTGTGTACTCCTAGCTGGTCCACTCGCTGTTTGATGGTGGGGTGGGCGTGAAGGAAGCCCTTAAGACTTGTGTGGTATACCGACTGACCAGCTGGGTTGAGTTTTCCAACAATTTTGTCTGCAATCTCTTTTGCCAAGGCTGCCGGCACTCTGCGAAGGCGTCCGCACCGGGGCCTATCTTTCGTGCTTCCGTACTTCTCCAATTTGGTCCACCATCGCTTGCAGAGCTGTCCAGGCCTTGGAGACGCATCACCCTTCAGATGGGCAACAAGCACTTCTCCAGATTTGGCTGCATTGTAATTTGCTTGCATGTAGAATCGAGCCCCTGCACTTCGGACGTCTAGCGGCCACCCCATTTCCGCGACGGCCAAGTCATACATGATGTGTAACGCCCGAAGTCAGTTACGTCTCACGTACGCCATGATGTAACCTCAAATTTTGCATGCCGAGTCCTTACAACATGTAGCTTCAATGCTATGTGAAGGGGCCAATATACATGAACGTGGCAGCAATGAGAGGGGCATGTCCTCGTGTGCTACAGTCGTAGGCAAGTAAGACATACTAGAGGTCGATTTTTTAGCGGAAACCGCCGGATATGGCAAGCGGCACTCTCTGAAAAGCACACAAAGCACTTAAAATGATTACATTCACAGTTTGTCATTACCTTCAGTTCGAATTTATTATTATACCGCTCCGTGTCTTGCGAATGGATCAGGATTGGCCACATGCGCGACCCCATCGACGGGCACGATCATTTTTAACAGATATTATGGGTTTGTCACATAGCTCTAATAACTCAAAAATCCTTTTAACAACTTTTTTTGCCCAAACAATGGGATCTGATACCTCTATAGAGGGTTTGACGTTGGCATGTGGAGCCCACGTGCTACTACCCAAAAGGTTCTCATCCTTGGAGTCGATCTCATGACCCATTCCCCGTAAATGGTCTAGGGATGGACGAGCTGCACCATCTTTGGTATAAGTACAATTGTTTTTGCAGGGTTACAATAATGTTCAAGGCCAAGCATGCCAAGGAAGGAAGCGTACGCTAGCCAGTACCCCGTCCCACACGTGCGAGTAATTTGATTGTTATTGTACCTCACCGTGCATGATTTTTTAAAAGGTGGTGGTCCACAGGGATGTGAGCAAAGGCCTTTGTTGAGTAAACGTTAAAATTTGCGCATCTTCTCTGGCGCACGTCATGACAAAGCCTTTGGGGCCCAAATGCCCTTGCTCTCTTTGGCGATGTGATGGTACAAACACAGCAATCTGTCTACATTCTTGCCCACAACGTCCCCCAAATTGACTTCTTCCCAGACCTCTTTGCATGTGGCCCACCACTCATCCATAGAAGACGTTCTGGGCATTCATGGAAGGCTGCATTGTCGTAGGAGAAGAGGAGGCTTTCCTCCATATGTCTTGCCTTCTCTGTTGGAAGCTTGTCATGGAGGCGTACACCGATCTCCGTCACCATCTCCTTCATCTTGTCACAAAACTCAGCTTGACTCATGCCCTTGGCAGCCTTCCCGGGATTATTCTTGACCTGCACAAGCCAGCTGCTCTCCTCTTCTCCATCTGATGGTTGTTGAGAAGCTTGCGGATCCCCACCTCACGCTTCACGAGATCGGGGTCCGCTGCTCGGATTGCACGCTCCAAGGTCCTCCTGTGTACTCATAGCTGGTCCACTCGCTGTTTGATGGTGGGGTGGGCGTGAAGGAAGCCCTTAAGACTTGTGTGGTATACCGACTGACCAGCTGGGTTGAGTTTTCCAACAATTTTGTCTGCAATATCTTTTGCCAAGGCTGCCGGCACTCTGCGAAGGCGTCCTCACCGGGGCCTATCTTTCGTGCTTCCGTACTTCTCCAATTTGGTCCACCATCGCTTGCAGAGCTGTCCAGGCCTTGGAGACGCATCACCCTTCAGATGGGCAACAAGCACTTCTCCAGATTTGGCTGCATTGTAATTTGCTTGCATGTAGAATCGAGCCCCTGCACTTCGGACGTCTAGCGGCCACCCCATTTCCGCGACGGCCAAGTCATACATGATGTGTAACGCCCGAAGTCAGTTACGTCTCACGTACGCCATGATGTAACCTCAAATTTTGCATGCCGAGTCCTTACAACATGTAGCTTCAATGCTATGTAAAGGGGCCAATATACATGAACGTGGCAGCAATGAGAGGGGCATGTCCTCGTGTGCTACACCCAAGGACAAATATTTTGTGCAGTTTTTTGGAGGTCCACCGTTTTGACGGATTGATTGGCAAAATGTGGGAATTTGTAGAGGGATAGTGGCCCCTTTGGAATCAGTACTCTATGAGCTATTTTTGAGATATGAGTTTGTGCCTGCCCCGGACTTGTGTACTTGACAAAATTAGCCGTGCGTGCCGGCGTGGCAGGTTGACTGATTGATTCGAAAAGGGGGGCCACTTTTCGACAGCACCACACACAAGCGCAGTAACTACGTTTCAAGAAAAACACCCTTCATGTTGTGTGAATAGGGCTATTGATTGCGTGTTCTTAGTTTTAAGCGCACTCCTTCTTCCCTCGCATCTGTACACGATTTTCACAAGTTGACACCGTTTTCGCTAGAAAAGCTCGCGTTTTGCAGCATATTGCTTGGGCTTTGTTGTTGATAGATTTGAGAAGCAATTTTGTGTCAGGGGTGGGTGGCAAGGGAGGGACCTGAGCTCCTTTGAGTGCCTCTGTGGGGGCCGGGGAAAAGCGGTTTGTCCTTTGGCACGGGAGGCTCGGACTAGGTGGTGTTTTGTTGGATTAGGGCCCCTAAAGTTGAGAGCTGCAAATCAGGGGGCCATCTTTAATTAGGCATATAAGAAAGCACACGGCTGCAAACAGAAACACAATCTCACCGTGAGGTAGCCCAACGAACAGCCTTGACATTACATTAAACTTGGGTGAATCCCATGCCTGGCACATGCGCTATAGCACTTTCCCTCGAAGGCAGTGTTGCACAAAATTTTTGCCCTTGGGTGATATGTTAGATATGGAAGGATTTAGTTTGGATCCATGTGTACCGGAGTACGTATACCCGAGGAAAGAGCTGGCCTTGCAAGGCAATTGCAGATGCGATGTTGTAAGAAAATAAGTTCATGCTCGCACAAGAGGTAAAAAGACTTCTGATGCTATATAAGACCATGGTCATTGAGACGTTATCGAATAATTCATGTCCAGGTATCTCCACCCAAGCGTGGAGTTGACAAATTGACTGCCATGACACAGGTTCCTCCACTTACATTGCTACTGGGACCTTTTGAGATTGTGTCATTACGTCATTACATGAAGTGCAAATGGTTGGTCGACGACAGGTGGAATTTTTGAAAATCGATCAGGGTGGATCCCCAGTAGGCATGTACAATGACAGATATGTCTTTGCACCGGCCTGCAGCTGCAGGTGGCAAGTTGGAACTAAGCTTGAGGGGGGGGCGGCGGTGGTGGAGGTGGTGGAGGTGGTGGTGACAGCGGTGGAGGTGTTGGAGTTGATGGGGGCTCAGCATTCATTGGGGGTGACGGGGAAGTGACTGCAGCGACGTTAATGACGGTGACAGTGAAAGGCACATAACAACCAGGCGGCCCAGCTCCAAAACGTGTGGGATCCGTACTGTGTGGAGGGCTTACGTAGAACACCAACTTCACAGATTTACCAAAATCATTTGGGGTTGGTTCGAAGTCTATCTCGGCAGTATACTGTCCAAACAGAGGCGTCGTGTAAGTATAGTGTTACATAAATTGAACCTCCTTCGTATGAACATGCACGGGACTTCGTTTTGAGATGGAATTTTAGAGCCATCGGATATGCATATATGTTTATCCATAAACATATATGTATGGATCTATGTATCTAACCATGTACACTCACATGAGGACATCCTCACACAAGGAAATTTCTGTATCCTGCGTCAACTATTAATATATTGGGGGCTTTGGCAAATATGGTATCAAACATGCAATCGATGCAACGCTTTGACCATGTTTTACAGGCAACCATGCATGTCGCACAGCATTGTGTAAGAATTGCTCAATAGTGAGAATTAATTTCGGGAAGCCAAGGCATGGAAACAAAGTTGATTGTCAGCCGCTGAGAAATTACATTGATGTACAATGAGCTGTCAGCGGCAAGCTTGGTTATAAGCATCATTATTGAAAACTTACCGGCCTGGGGGATTCTTCCCAGCCTCGGGTAATTGCCTTTAAGAATGATGGTCTAGGCACTTCACTACCGTTATAGTATGCGCCGTCCCGTAAGTCTGGGGGCAGAGGCCCAATAGGAGGATTGTCTTGAGAAGCCAAATTCACGTCAGCGGAGGGGTCTGTCACAATGAATACTTGGGTCGTGGGGATTGTAGTGTTTATGTTCAGCCTTGAGTTTTCGAAGCCGGCATACTCTGCACAAAACGGGTATGTCAGCCTGCATTTGCATCTCCCATCCACTTTGACCATTCGATGACAATGTCTAAATAGACTCAACGCAACAGCTTATGTACAAGCTTTGCAATTCACGTCTGATGATTTGCTATCCAAGCCAAGAAAAACCATAATGCCTAACAGCAAATAAAATTTAAATTCGCTTTTAAGCCCCTGCTGGCTGACCAGGTTAGTACAGTTTAAGTCAAAATTTTGGCAGACGTGCCATATTCATGGTAGGTGCGGTGTATACCACCTACCAAGAATGGACTGGCAATTATGTAAATCTTGACCTACTGTATACATCACACCTTAAGATCAAGAAATCTCTGGATTATGAACCACGGTTTGCACTTTGGCAAAAATGCTTCAGATGAATCTATAGTTTAAACTTATCGTTAAGGATATCTATCCATACATAGAAGAAGAAACATATCTCTCCAAAACTTATCGATAATGTTATCTACCCATACATAGAAGAAGAATAAGAAACAGCAGCATTAGCAATAGGAGCAGCACCCGCACGTTTGAGGCAAACAATGGTGGACCAGCAATATTGTTTTCTGTTTGGATAATATACAATAAGGAAACGTGCTCGAGACGACGAAAGTATCCAAAAATTACCAGTAGCGTATAGGACTACAGTTGGGGCGCACGTAATGTCACATTGCATATGTGAGACGGATTTGGGACCGGCCCAGAATATGGATAAGGCTCTACCTGTTCATCATTAGTCACAATTAGTGAAACCTGTAGAGCACGCTGAAGGACAATGCTTGATGTTAAACCATGGGGTGCGACCTGCGCAGCATGACCCTTCACGTGCATGCACTAAATCTAGCTAGTGATGGGCCATGGCTTCAGCCAGCCAGTGATCACCTCACTTACTTCATGAGCCTGCCCAGGCTGATCACATATTCAGCTGACCATGTGTTACGTAACACGTACGTTGTATACCCCTGGGAGATGAGGGTTGAGAGGCATGCTCACGAGGTCCTTCACTGTTTTGGGTACCCTCAATGGTATACACACTGACAACCAGTACCGGTACCAGCGACATCTTATGTATAGTTCAGTTGGGGTCCTGATGGCAATGCAGCGTGTTTGATACAAAACGGACAGGACGTCAGAAAGGTACATAAACATGTAGTAAGTGTTGAGATCTCTCGTTGGTTCCCCTGCTCATTTCATGAGCCTTTGAAGCTTACAAGATATGCAATAATCAGGAGGTAAGTATATACTTGCTAGGGAAATACATTACTAGCTAGGCCACTGCGCTTTCAAAATGGACTTTCTAACCGTGACCTCCTGGGCCCAGGGTGATGGAGACCTGACAATAGCACAGCAGAGGCACAAAAACGGCAATGACCATTCCATTCACAGCGTTGAACCAGTCTCAGTGTGCATCGTTGTGGATGTCAGCTCAAGCCGTGGCTTACAGTGGCATTTGTATTCGCCATGGGGGTCACCTTACCTTGAGAAATGGTCCGGGTATTCCCTGCACGGTGGGTGACAGCAGTGAAATCGCAAGCACAAAGGTGGGAGTAATCTCTAGACTTGCCCTTTTCGGCGGAAGCCTCTTCCACTGAAAAGTCATCGGATCTGGTAGGTTGCACAGTCGCCTCGGCCTTGCAAACACAAATTTCTGGTGAGATCTGCAGCTTAATTTTGCTTAAGGAATCGTTATTGAATTCCCTGAAGGTCAAGTACTGGGGCCCACGGGACAAAGACACAGCGGTAAGGGTTCCCAAGCCATGCACCTTCGACGCACACGTCCCGTTCACGAACCAGTATGAGGGACAAAACCTTATCAATCAGCTACAGGATTATAGTTTGGGACGAAGAACTTGTTTTGCCAAAGAACAGAGCAGTGCATACCAATGGCAAGCCTCAAGCACGTTGACGAGATCAGCTGCGATAGCTTAAGGTAAATCTATCACCACTGCGCCAAGTTGATAGCAAAACAATGGGACGCAGATTTCTGACGATCTAAGAGTTCGCTGTTCACGAAGCAGACCTCGTGGAAAGTATGGCAGGCAAGCTGCTGCAAACCGTATTTGAAGATCGTAGTCAATGTTCACCGCGTCAAAACAACAGAAACATCGACGTGGCAGTGCCCCTCGATGATGGAGGGAGGCTCCATCCCTCCCTCCCCCTTTTCACCACCGGGCCCCCCCCCCCCTCTCTCTCTCTCCTCTCCTCTCTCTCTCTCTCTCTCTCTCTCTCTCTCCTCTCTCTCTTCTCTCTCTCTCTCTTGAGAGAGAGAGAGAGAGAGAGAGAGGAGAAGAGAGAGAGAGGAGAGAGAGAGAGAGAGAGAGAGAGAGAGAGACACTAGTGGAAAGGATTTTGTCCCAAAGAGGTCCAAAAAGGTCCCAGGGGTTTCCCAAAAAGGTCCCAGGGTTGTCCCAAAGAGACACACACAGAGAGAGGGGAGAGGAGAGGGGGGGGGGAGAGAGAGAAGAGAGAGAGAGAGAGAGAAGAGAGAGAGAGAGAGAGAGAGAGAGAGAGAGAGAGAGAGAGAGAGAGAGAGAGAGAAGAGAGAGAGAGAGAGAGAGAGAGAGAGAGAGAGAGAGAGAGCCTCTTCTCTCTCTCTCTCTCTCTCTCTCTCTCCCCCCCCTCTCCTCTCCCTCTCTCTGTGTGTGTTCTCTACTACCTACCTACATCTCGACCCCTTCCCCTCCCCCCCCCCCCCCACCTCGTTTTTTTCGCGCCTGTCCTTTGTGCCAATGTTCCATCCTGCTTCAAGCCATGCTCCTTCCCCTTCCTTGTCATATCGTTCTCATATTGCACGTCACGCCTGGCTATGGCCCTGGCTTCCGCATACCAGAGTGTAGGATACGTGGTTTGCCTCACTTTCAAGTCTAAATATTTAATATAAAGATTGAAGCCTATTTCTTATTTTGTGGCCTAAATAAACACATAAAGTTTACAGACAGACTTGCAGTACATGCTTGGGGTTCCTGCAAAGTAAGAATCTACCAGCTCCGCCGGGGGAACACAACGTTATTAGGAAGGAGGTTACTCGACTTTTGCCGGGACTGGCCACTCATAGCTAGCTCGCCATATGCATAAATGTGCAGATTTTCAACAGTAACCTTGATTTGCTGAACGATTAACCACATTTGCTGTACTGCCCGTTTTCGGTGTCAGCCCACACGCCAATGTCACTGAGCATAGTAGTGCAAGGCCCCGCCTGCCGCCGATCAGGCACGCTGGGACTGTGCCACGTCATGATCATGACGCGCAAGGTCCGTGCTTTCCTTGCTCCAACCCGTTGTGACTGCCCGGACTGTGTCATTGCCCAGACTACAGCTGAGTGCTCCACTTGTGGTCGTTCGAATCACTTCAAGTCACTTGCATTTCCTCTTGAAAGCATCGGATACAAATATTTGTGTCACAGAGCAAACTTGAAGTTGTACAATCTCATGTGACATGTCTTAAGATCTTGTACAAGTCTTAAGACATGTACATGTCTTAAGACGACTCAGCATATTGAACAGAGAATGATTCCATGCTGACTATATTGAAGTCAGCTTGCAACTCTACGTATATGAGTACTCTTAGTCCCACAACAGTACCCTTACTATGAATGTACATGCAAATCCACACACAGTTTGGTATACCGTAAAGGATTCAGTACGCTCTTAAACGTTTTGACACATCGCTGATGTTTTGGCATATGTGTCACATGTCATTACATGTATGTCACTCCTAGCGCTTGCGTAGACCTGCATACATAGTGAATCAGAGGCAGACTGAGGAAGCCGTGATTCAACTGGTGCCTCTCATGGCACCAGTCCGAATTTCAGTAAATTATCTCAGTAGGTACCTGTACATAGCTGTACAGCATGTTGATGTCAAAACCTGCTAACGTTGGAACGTTCGATACTGACGTTGGAACCATCCCGATACTGGGAGCTGCTCTCGTAACTTGCAAACAGAAGCCACTAGTACTATCATCTATGTCACGACTACTTGCCGTGCTATATACATATGCTACCTACCGAACTATATATGTAGCATACATGTGGTTTCCTCCAAAGAAGGTATACCTACCGAACTATATATGTACATTCCTAACGAAGTACGTACACATCTACAGTGTACCCAACTTCTTCCATGGATTAGATTCTGTTCTGGCCAGAACAGAATCTAATCCAAAGTGGCTGACTTCGCACACTACATTATATATCAGTACTGGTTCGGGTAAAATAAATAGGCCTATTTAAATTTAGCCAAACCAGTACTGAACCAGTCCTAGGAACTCAAGATTGAATCCCTCCGAAGGATTGAGCCACAACCGGGTGAATGGAGACTCTGGTTCCACGTCACACTGTCACCACGTAGTAGTATACTAGTTATCATAGCAGTAACGGTACTGCTATTTTTTAACACACACCATGGGCATCCATGTATATCCATACATGGATAAGGTCGACAGTTTGCCGTCCAGTGCCCCCTATATGTACATGTCATGTACTTTCTGAAGTTTAAAGTAATATATCTACCTGGCCTGCTCCCAAGCACTAGTGCACCAAACTAATCACAAGGACAGTGATCACGAGATTAAGTAACTCCTCGTAATTCAACTCGAGTGGCGTACATGTATGTTGATTCCTGCAACTGTTTCTGTCACCATCACGGTAAGAGGATTCCTTCTTTACCATAGTCGTCCTCTTGCCTTAATTATTCCTGGCATGAAGCATCGAACACGAGTTTCCGACCATTGTCCACTGCCACATACCACAACCCTGGCTATGCAACCTTCCGTGGGCATGAAGAGGTCTGACTACATTATAGTCGGTTAAACGTTGGTGTGGTCTCGCGAGCTCTCTAGATCTAGGTTATTTAGGCATACATTTGTATTGATGGTGCACATTTCTAGAGATCTGCATGCATGTGTATTGATGGGGCGCACCATCAATACAAATGTATACTTAAATAACCTAGATCTAATTATCACTTGAGAGCCTATGAATCACATGTGCGGCCACTAATGTAAATCCTGGAGTATTCATCGGGATGCGTCCTCCATAGCCCCTCGGAAAGGACCTTATAAGCTTATAGACTCCCCATCGACCGACACGCGTGCCGATGGGTTCACCGTGTCGGTCAGAAGCCTGTACATGGCGGTGCACCCGCCCCTAAATAAGGTTTCCTTTGAATTACATAAGAGGAAATCACATCCCCCTCACAACAGAAGCCTCACAAATCTAAACTCTAACGTCAACCCCCCCATAGGGGAGCCTCGCAGCCAACTGCCACCCAACGGCCCGGGCAATCGCAAAGCTCATTTCCTTTCCTTGGTAAGGCCCCACTATGCAGTACAATGCAGATGCCTTGAAGTATACGATGCCAGTAGGCGCTGTACCAGCCACGATGCTAGGCCCCACTGTAACTATATGGCGAGCTACTAACTCATACCCCAGGGCCAGTGTCTGTTGCTATTATAATCCTTAACGTAAAGCATCCGTAATCCAGCACACTGGCCATCTAAGCATTGAAAATTGGAATCGAAATTGAAAATTGAACATTTCAGACAGATGCATAAATGATCTTGCACGAAGTGAAGCTTAAACTTGTGGTGGATCCTCCGGAGGGCGTATATAGGGCGTCGATTCGGCGCGATTCGACTCGATTCGGCGCGAGTGTCTCGATTCGGCGCGATTCGACTCGATTCAGCACCGGGATTTTCCGTAGTGGGCCCATGCATGCCAGAGCAGGCCGGTGCCCTTACTGCAATATATCTACCAGCAACCTGAATGGTATGGGTTTTGGTTCTTGTAAAGATTGTTGCATGCTATATAATATATTTGAGTGCTCGAAGCTTGAGAGCAATACCCATTCCGCAACAAGCTGCAAAGCATATATGTATGAGAATGGAGTATATACGTATATACTCCATGTATACATGGAGTTATTATTTACAGCACCGCATCTGCAAGGCCAGCGCTAGCGCTTTCCTTGGGTATACGTGCTCCGGACATGCGTTTACGGGATATATCCGTATCTGCATGTCCGGAGCTTGTATACCCAAGGAAAGCGCTGGCCTTGCAGATGCGGCCGCGGTGCTTTAAATGTTAACTCCATGCTCGCACGCAAGGTAAAAATAATTTTGATGCTATATAAGACCATGCTCATAGAGACGTTATATGACGTCAATATATTGAGTACATTTAAAACATGTCCAGGCATCTCCACCCAAGCGCCGAGTTGACAACTTGACTGCCAAGATCTTGAATTCTAGACGTCTGGGTCAACACATGTCTCCCTACTTACATTGCTACTAGGACCTTTAAGATTATGTCATCAGATGAAGTGCACGTGCAAATGATTTTTCGAAAGCAGGTGGAATGGTTGAAACTCGATAAGGGTGGATCCCCAGCTGGGGATCTGCAGTAGGCATTTACAATGAAAGATATGTCTTTGCACTCTCCTGCAGCTGCAGATGGCATGTTGCAACTAAGCTTAAGGGGGGGGCGGCGGCGGTGGTGGAGGTGGTGGTGACAGCGATGGAGGTGTTGGAGTTGGCGGGGGCCCAGCATTCATTGGGGGTGACTGTGAGTTGACTGCAGCGGCGTCAATGACAGTGACCGTGAAAGGCACATAACAACCAGGCAGCCCATAAAAAGGAGGTGGGCCAAACTCAGGGGGTGCAGGGCCCGGGCTTACGTAGAACACCAACTTTACTGATTTACCGATATCATTTGGGGAAGGTTCGAAGTCAATCTCCGCTGTTAACTGGCCAAACAGAAATTTCGTTAAAGTATAGTGTTACATTGATTGAGCCCCAAATTGAATTCCCGTTAACATTCACGGGAGCTGGTTTTGCGATGGATGTCTAGAGCCGTATGCATATGTATATGCGGGGGGTTGGGGGGGGGGGGGCCGGGCGGGGTCGTTGGGTTTCTGTTGAGTTCTGAACATTATTATTGGATGCCTTGTGCTTTAAGTGATCTTCATGTGTGCACTATTAGGATATGGGTCCATTGAGAACATAAGGTACCTTGAGACACGGCAGATTCTGGACGTTTTCGAACATAAGGTACAATCCTATCTAGATCACACGTTTGTCGGATGAACTCTTAAGGCTGCCCCACCGGAGTGAATACCAACTGGTTGTGAAAGATGCTGGGCATCACCAGATGCTAGTCTTGTCCGACAGTTGTGTGTGGCACTCAGCAGACAGTCGTACGGACTGTAGCTGGAGTAACTTCGTCTATTGACGACCTGTCTGCTTTGTACAGGTACGGTGCGGCAGTGTGTGTTGTATCATTGTTGCTATTGTGAGAGTGAACAAGCTTAGTGTACCCTGTAGTCACTCAAACAGATAAGGGACAGTGACTTCAGGGAGTATAGGCATGTACTTGAACGTAGCCGTCTAGAGCCTTATCTAGTGATTGCTTGATCGGTGCTTGTGTACAAGATAATGATGTAACGAAACTGGTTGTGAAAGATGCTGGGCATCACCAGATGCTAGTCTTGTCCGACAGTTGTGTGTGGCACTCAGCAGACAGTCGTACGGACTGTAGCTGGAGTAACTTCGTCTATTGACGACCTGTCTGCTTTGTACAGGGAAAGCCGATTGCCCATAACCTTTCACAGGTTATGGGCCCACGCCCTTCCAGCTGAGCCAAGTAAAAGCAGGAGTGAAGGTCGTCTACGGATGGGTCAGACGTAAGCGTCAACAAAGGAGCTCGAGCATGGCGCAGCGGCGCAAGGGAACTCGAGTGTACCAGGACCATTATCTTACTCACAGTTTACCTTTCTGGGAAATTCATAATTGAAGTTTTAGCTGTGCTTTATCATTCATAGACGTTGTCTAGAAGCACTGAGTGAGTCGGGCCGGACTCCGGCGCAAACTTCTGAGGGGAACATATCTGCTACTACTGTGCAAGACTGGCTGGTAAATTTCCATGACATGGAGGGAATTGTAGGGTATTGCTGCATTCCAGAAGTTTATGAGTAAGTTTGGCTGGTGAAGTGACAATAGTATGACAAAAAGGGGCAAAGAAAAGGAAAGTAGCAGTGAAACAGCAATGTCTCAACCTGGAGAAGTCAGTGGGGCCACTCCAGGGCAGTCTATGACCGGGACACAATCAGCCACTGCAGAACCAAAGGTGGAGATTGACAAGGCAGCCTACATCCCCAATACCTCTAATCCAAAGATGACTGTCATGCTTGATGATGGAGGGCGCAATTTTGAATTTTGGTATGAAAATTTGGAGGCGTGCGCAAACACCAAGGGGGTCAGAGCGGCTTTGGAGAGGCCAATGCCAGGGTCGGTGGAGAACTCAGCCATCAAGCAGTGGCTGATCCAGTCAGTTCCAGTCATCTGGCATTCTCAGATCTCATGCCACAAAGCAGCGTTCGACTTCATCGCGTGGGTGAAGAACAGTCACACTGGAGGGAGCAACCAAGACATCAACCTTGAGTGGTACAAGGAAATGGAGCAGGGCATCAAGACAGGGGAGACACTCAAGGTCTACCTCTACAGAATGATGGATCTGGCTACAAGTCTCAGAAACAACGCGTTCATCCTCTTGGACCACAATGTTGGGGAGCTGATGGTGAAGGGCCTCCCTCCTGTGCTGAGGCTCGAGTCCCTGGAGGTTATGGCAACCGACAAGCCGCCATTGGAGCTGATTCAAAGAATCCTGCGCGCCGCAGCCAGCCGTGGGTACAAGGACCCACCTGCAGAGGGAACACCTCAGGCCATGGCAGCTGCAGCAGTGGCTGGTCCCTCTGGGGGGGTAGCTGGAGCGTCATCAAGCGCTGGAGCTGCACCAGGAGTGGGAGCAGTACCGGGAGTTGGAGCAGCACTACCAGCAAACGAACAGCCTCCCGCTGGCCCCTCTGCAACTACTTTTGGTGGCAGGGGGCGTGGACCTGGCAGGGCAAGAAGGCCCAGAGAGGAGCTTACATGCCACTTCTGCAAGGCAAAGGGCCACTTCATGACTGACTGCGGACCGCTCAGGCAGCTGCAGGCTCTGCATCAAAACATGCAAGCGGCAAGCGTTGGGCCTGCAGCTTACTGGGGCCAGGGAGGCCCACAGTCGTCTCCTCAAGCCTGGTGGGACCATGGATCTGGCCGGGGTGGCCCGCCTTCATCCGCTTCCAGCCCTGGACCTCCTTCAGCATATAACTATCCAACAAGTCAACACACGTTTCCGGGGTGGCATTTACCACCTCCACCCCCTCCTTCTGGTGAGGCGATGTTTATCTCTCTCAATGTGCTTGCCCCAACTTCGCATGGAGCTAGCAGCACATCTTGGTTAATAGATAGTGGTGCCTCTGTGCATATAGTCAATGATCTCTCATTGCTCCATAATCCAGTTATGCATAGACAGCCTCTTCCTCTGCACTTGGCAACCTCAGACGCCAAGGGAGGAATCATTGCATCTGGGTCTGTATGCCTTGTGAATGCAAGGCACGAAGTATTCTGGCTGCACAATGTGCAGTGTGTTCCTTCTGCGCATACCAACCTCATTTCAGTCACTGGTGCAATTCAGGATGGAGCATCTTTCCTGACTGACACTGCAGGTGGTTACACAGCCATGAAGGGACCTGAAGGGTGGTGTGGAGATATCACCCGCGCACGAGGTCTGTTTTTTTTGGAGTTTGTTAGTCCTGTCAGAGAGCAGCAAGTTGGCTGCAGACATATTGATCACATGGCTGAGGCGTCTCATCTTAGGAAAGGACACGTGTGTAGCGAGAGATCTCTGTGGCATGCTAGGTTAGGTCATCCTGGTGCCAGCAGCATGCAGAGGTTCTCCAAGGAAGATCTGGTTACAGGAATCAATATCTCCCTTGCTCCCTGCTCTGAGTGCCCCAAGCACTGTGAATCGTGTATACAAGGGAAACACTCCAGACCTCCTTTCCCTGTATCTTCCAGGCCTGCACATCACCCACTCGATAGAGTCCATGTGGATACTGTGGGTCCCATATCACCTCCTGCCATCACAGGTGAACGATATTGGGTCACTGTAGTGGATGAAAGTTCACACCAAGTTGCCTCCCTGCCTGTGAAGTCAAAGGATTGCATCCCAAAGGCTGTGATAGACCTGCTCCGTTTTTGGCAGACCCAACGAGGCACGGTTGTGAAGTGTGTGAGGACTGACAGGGGTTCAGAGTTCCTGAACCAGCAATTCAAAGAGTTTTGTGCTCAGCAGGGCACTAAGATGGAGTCCTCAGCGCCCTACACGCCTCAGCAGAATGGGGTGGCGGAGAGGATGAATAGGACCCTGAAGGAGCGAACAAGGACTCTGTTGGTCCATGCTGCAGCAGACCCCTCCCTTTGGAAGGAGGCGCTTGAGACAGCTACCCTCCTCTACAATGTGGGTCCTACTTCAGGCAGGTCCCTGACCCCCATGGAATTATTCTTTGGTGTCAAACCTGATGTGTCTGTGCTGCGCACGTTTGGCTGTGTAGCCCATGTGCACATTCCCAGTGGCCAAAGGTCTGTTTTTGGGCCCAAGACCATCCCTGGGATGTTTACTGGTTATTGTCCCCAGTCTAAAGCGTATCGTGTGTACGTGGGGAATGGAGTGTGGAAGGAGAGTAGGGACGTCAGCTTTATCGAGCACTTGAGGGGGGCTGAGAGAGTGGGTCTATCAAAGGTCCAGCCTGGGTCTGTCTATGATTCTAGGATATCACCCCCCCTTGGCAGTGAGAATCTGGCAACGCCTCAAGCAATTCCCTCTGCTGCTCCACCCACGTTCTGGGATGAGGAGGATGACCATGGAGTGGAGACGCTTTCCACTGGGGCTCCTGGGACCTCTGGACTTTGTGCTGGGGATCAGTCTGGAGACGGGACCACAGCAGCACATGACCAAGGAAACCCCACCAGCCTGGATCCTACTGTTGGGACCCCAGAACCATATCAGCACTCGTGGTCGGTGCTTGAGCATATGCAGAATCTGGCCAGGGGGGTGTAGAAACTCAATCCCAGGTAGAAAAAATGCAGAAGGTACAAGAGGGGTTGCGAATGCAGGGGAAGTCACAAATTCCCCTTCCTCCAGGGACCACCCTTACAAGGGAGCAGCGTTATGTACAGCGCGTGGCTAGGAGAGAGCATTCTGACATCCCATTGCATGCCCCTGACCCAGGTCAGGCAATTGTGAGTGAGCCAAACATGGTTGGTCTCCCTGATATGCAGGGGCAGGTTGAGACAGTCGAGGCTATGTTCGGTGCAGATGTAAGAGATGAGAGCAGTGGGTTAGACATGCCAGCAGTAGGGGAAGCTGGTGCCCAATCCCAGTCACTGGCTAGTCATGCTTATGGTGTGCAGGCTGACATTGTAGGCGCAGCTCAGGCAAGTCTGGGTAGTGTGCCCAAGTGTGAGTCCAGGAGAGAGAGAGAGCTGCTGCTCCCCTCTGCATTGCGGAAGGTGCGAGAATGTAAGGGTGCTGCACATGAGTCCAGTAGTCAAGGAGAGAGAGAGAGACTTGAGAAGGAATCAGATAATCCCGGCAGTACTGCCCAGTCCCAGCATAAGGTACATAATGTACCTTATTCTGGCAACCAGGGAGAGAGAGAGAGAGAAGGGAACAGCATCAGTAAGGCTGACAGCCCTGCTGCACCACAGCATAAGGTACAGAGTGTACCTTCTGTCACGTTGGGAAAAGTTCACGTGCCCTCAAACTTGAGGGAAGCCCAGCGCTCACCTCAGTGGGAGTTTTGGCAGCAGGCAATGCAAGAGGAGATGGAGTCTTTAGACACCCATGAGGTTATGCAGTATGTGGAAAGACCCCATGGGCAGAAAGTTATCCCTGTTCATTGGATTTTTTCTACAAAAAACGATGCACATGGGAATGTCACTCGGTTTAAAGCAAGATTGGTTGCCCAGGGTTGCAGACAGATTCCTGGTATAGATGTTGGTGAGGTTTTTGCACCTACCAGCAGCTATGGTGCTAGGAGAGCTGTGCTGGCAGTGGCTGCCACACAAAATCTTGAGATCCACCAAGTGGATATCAAGACAGCTTTTCTCAATGGGGAGTTGGAGGAAGAGGTCTATGTGACCCAACCACCAGGATTTGAGAATGGCAACACGAGAGTTGTGTGCAAGCTCAGGAAGGCACTCTACGGTCTTAAGCAAGCCCCACGGGCTTGGCACAAGACCTTGAGCGACAAGTTGAGCGTGATGGGGTATAGTGTGTGCAAGAGCGACGCTGGGGTATACATCAGGAGGGCCCCTGATGGTAATCTGTCGTTTATTCTTGTTTATGTCGATGATCTTCTCATAGTTGCCAGAGTGGTTGCAGAGATTGAGTGGGGGAAAGAGTTATTGAAGAAGGACTTCACCAT
This sequence comes from Botryococcus braunii, assembly GCA_002005505.1. Lineage (NCBI taxonomy): Eukaryota > Viridiplantae > Chlorophyta > Trebouxiophyceae > Botryococcus > Botryococcus braunii. Next base: position 206,261 of record KV908574.1, on the reverse strand, counting down.
CCATGATTTGGGAGAGGTGAATGATTTCCTGGGGTGTCAGGTCCTACGCAATAGAGTTCAGGGCACTATTTCCATGAGTTGCACTCCCAAGATTGATGCTCTTGTGGAGAAGTTTGGCGTTGCTGATGATGGACGTGGGGTTGATACCCCCATGTCCAAGGACTTCGTGGCTAGCAGCAGACCCGAGTCCTCAGATGGTATGTCACATGGGGCTGGTACCCCTCTGCCACCTGGTCATCGATACTGCGAGTTAATTGGATCGTTACTGTACATAGCCAATACGACCCGGCCTGACATTTCTCAGGCTGTTGGAGTGTTGTCAAGGTATAGAATGACACCCACTACCTCACACTGGAATGAGGCCATTCGAGTGCTGAAGTACTTGAGAGATACCAGAGAGTTAGCTCTTACTCTGGGTGGAAAGGGCCCTGAGCTAGAAGGCTATGTTGATGCCGACTATGCTGGGGACCTGGACCACAGGTATTCCACCACTGGCTATGTTCTATCAGTCTATGGTAGTGCCGTGGTTTGGGGAAGCAAGAAGCAGAGCTCAGTTGCTACCTCAACTGTGCAAGCTGAGTTTATGGCAGCTGGCCATATTGTGAAGGAAGCCAACTGGCTAAGGGGCTTCTTGGAAGAGATAGGGGCTGCACCTTGGAGGGTCAAAATTTTCTGTGACAACCAAGGATGCATTTCTAATTTACGGAACCCCCTGTATTCCAAATTCACAAAGCACGTTGCAGTAAGCTTCCACTACGCTAGGGAAGCTATGGCACTTGGGCAGGTAGATATCCTCTATGTGGAATCTGCACGCAATGTGGCTGACATTATGACCAAGCCACTTGCCAAGCCCGTGTTTGTTGGTCATCGTGATTCACTAGGTTTGAGAAGATACACTTAAAGCATGCAGGCAAGGGGAAGTGTTGAGTTCTGAACATTATTATTGGATGCCTTGTGCTTTAAGTGATCTTCATGTGTGCACTATTAGGATATGGGTCCATTGAGAACATAAGGTACCTTGAGACACGGCAGATTCTGGACGTTTTCGAACATAAGGTACAATCCTATCTAGATCACACGTTTGTCGGATGAACTCTTAAGGCTGCCCCACCGGAGTGAATACCAACTGGTTGTGAAAGATGCTGGGCATCACCAGATGCTAGTCTTGTCCGACAGTTGTGTGTGGCACTCAGCAGACAGTCGTACGGACTGTAGCTGGAGTAACTTCGTCTATTGACGACCTGTCTGCTTTGTACAGGTACGGTGCGGCAGTGTGTGTTGTATCATTGTTGCTATTGTGAGAGTGAACAAGCTTAGTGTACCCTGTAGTCACTCAAACAGATAAGGGACAGTGACTTCAGGGAGTATAGGCATGTACTTGAACGTAGCCGTCTAGAGCCTTATCTAGTGATTGCTTGATCGGTGCTTGTGTACAAGATAATGATGTAACGAAACTGGTTGTGAAAGATGCTGGGCATCACCAGATGCTAGTCTTGTCCGACAGTTGTGTGTGGCACTCAGCAGACAGTCGTACGGACTGTAGCTGGAGTAACTTCGTCTATTGACGACCTGTCTGCTTTGTACAGGGAAAGCCGATTGCCCATAACCTTTCACAGTTTCCGAGGCATCGTATGTATACGTAAGCTTAAGGTGTACATAGATCCATTCATGTCTCCATCTACACTCACATGAGCACAAAAGAGGTTATGTCTTCTGCGTCAACGTGTACATTGGGGCGACTATGATATCAAACATGCATTGGCTGCAAATTTGTGAGCTTGTTTTACTTGCATGCTATGCAACTCGCACATTGTGCTCACTGTAGTGAGAACTAATTGCAGGAAGGTCAAGGCAAGGACAAAATTTTTAAAAACCTTTATGGTCACCGCTGAGGAATCAAAATGTTCGACAATAGCATAAATTAGCCTGCTTAAAAGCTTTTAAGCTATATATCAAGGGAACTTACCGGCATGGGGGATTGTTCCGAGCCTCGGGTGATTGCCTTTAGAAATGATGGTCTAGCCACTTCACTACCGTTATAGTATGCGCCATCCTGTAAGGCCGGGGGTAGATTCCCAATAGGAAGATTATATGCATTAGCCAAATCCACTTCCCTACTTGGGGACCTTGTCTGAATGAAAACCTGGGTCGTGGGGAAGGTCGTGTCTATGTTCAGCCTTAAATTTTTGAAGCCGGCATGCTCTGCACCAAATAGATATGTCAGCCTGCATCTGCATCTCCATCTGGTTTTAAATTTACCATTCGAATGTCTAAACAAATCCCACGCAATCGCTTGTGTACACCTTTTGCATATCGTGTCTAATGAGGTTCTTATGATGGCAGGACCAGTTATTGCGTCTGATCAGCAAGGCTCCTGCTGGCCGGCAAACACAGTCGGAATCCCATGTGCTACACTTCATGGGAGGTGTGGTGTACACCACCTAGCAGTATTTAGACTGGCAATGTAAATCTCGACCTAGATCGACTCCTCTGGCGAGATCTTCGGATTATGAACCATATTGCAACCATGCATGATGGATTTTTGGTACGCGGTTAAAATAGGCTTCACTCTTAATTTTAAACCATGCACGGTTTGCGCTTCAAATTTGGCAAGGAAGCCAAAAGGCAGAATTAGATATCCAGATGTATGTGCATACTTGCGTTGGTTAACACTCGTACACCAGCAGGTTTTAGGGAAACAATGGTGAATCAGCATTATTGTTTCCCGTCTGGGTATGTACAATCAAGCGACGAGCTCAGGACATCGACAAGTCTACAGAATTTCCCACTAGTTATTTAGGACCACAGTCAGGGCGCACGTGATGTCACATTGCATATGCGAGAAGGATTTGAATTTGGGAACGGCGCCGAATATGGATAAGGCTCTACCTGTTCACAAGTGGTCAAAATTAGTGCGACCTGCGCATGTTGATGAACAAAGCTGGCCAGCTTTGTCCATGGATGTGAAATCACAGTCATTCACGTGCATGCAACAGCCATATAGCATGTATGGGAGGAACATATGCTTCTTCCTTAGCACCATATGGTTCAGGCAAGCCAGAGATCACCTCACAGCTCACGAGTTTGCCTTACCCGGGCTGATCACCATATGTGTTCAGGCCTGAACACATGTTCAACTGACTACGTGTTACCCTTGCAGATGAGGACTGCTCATGAGCTCACGAGGTCCTTCACTGTTTTTGGTACCTTCACTTGTATATACACTGACAACCAGTACTAGTACGACACAGTACACTACGTAGTGTACTGTGTATACACGACACAGCATCTAGATGTCGATGTCCTTGGTACGGTATTGGTTGTCAATGTTTATTAAAATGTTGCGTTCGCCATCAGAAAACCAACGCACGTGCAGGAAAGATCTTACGTGATCACTCATGAGTTGGTTTCCTGATGGCGAATGCATGCAGGTTGCGCAACCTATTTGATATAATTGATATATTTGATATATTATGTATAATTAATATAATTATTTGTAATACATTATTTGTAATATAATTTTTATAATTATATAGTATAAATTATTCATAGATTTTATAGATTTATAGATAGATTATATAGTATAAATTATTTGTAATATAATTTTTATAATTATATAAAAATTATTTGATATATTATATATAATTGATATATTTGATATATTATATACAATTGATATACCTGTTTGATATCAAACAGGTTGCGCAACCTGTTTGATACAAAGGACGTTATAATGATACATATATTGTACAAACGTAAGTGTTGAGATGTCTCGTTGGGCCCCGGCTCATTTTTGAGCCCGTTCAGCTAACAAGCTACCCAAATATTAGGAGATAGATGTATAACAGCTAGGAAAATATATTACAAAGTACGCAACTAGAACTTCTGGAAATAAAGGACCATCAAATCTTGACCAGAGCACAGCAGAGGCATACAAAGGCAGTAAAGTCTGCTTGTACAAGCTTGGAAGTAGTGTCAGTGTGTGTAAATGTGGATGTCTGCTAAAGCCGTGTCATGCCGTTGGTATTTGTTATGGGGTCGACTTACCACGAGGAATGGTCCGGGTGGTACCGGCTGGACTTTGGCCAATGCGATAGTTATCAGCAATGATATAGCAAGAACGTAGGTTGAATTAATCTCTAGATTGCCCACTTTGGGCAAAAGCCTCTTGCCCTGGAAAGTCATCGGGCTCTGTTTGGTTGCACAGTCGGCTCGAACCTGCAAACACAGGTATCGTCGGTTCTGACGATGTTTACAGCGAAACTTTGTTGGAATTATTTTTCATATTATTCCCTGAAGTCGAAGTGCTGGGACACTGGACAAAGACAAATCGTTAAGGGTCTCCAAGCCCTGCACCGTCCACGCAGACGTCCAGTTCACGAGCCAGTATGAGGGAAAAAGTTTGATCAGTCATTTATGGGATTATGGTTTCCAACGTAGGACATGTTTCAACAAAGAACAAAGCATACCAACGGCAACCCGCAAGCACGTTGACGAGATCAGCTGCGATAGCTGAAGCCAAACTCTATCACCACTAGCCCAAAATGATAGAACGACAACGAAACGCAGGTTTCTGACGATCAAATCCTTCACTGTTCACGAAGAAGACCTCGTGGAAAGTATGGGGGCGAGCTGCTGCAAACCTAATTTGAAGGGGTAGTCAGGGTTCACCGCGTGAAATACAACAGAAGTGTCGACGTGGCAGTGCCTCCCCCTCTGTCCCCACCCCCCCCCCACACCACCCCACCCCCGCGCGCTCTCTCTCTCTCTCTCTCTCTCTCTCTCTCTCTCTCTCTCTCTCTCTCTCTCTCTCTCTCTCTCTCTCTCTCTCTGTGTGTGTGTGTGTGTGTGTGTGTGTGTGTGTGTGTGTGGTGTGTGTGTGTGTGTGTGTGTGTGTGTGTGTGTGTGTGTCTGTGTCTGTGTCTGTGTCTGTGTCTGTGTCTGTGTCTGTGTCTGTGTCTGTGTCTGTGTGTGTGTGTGTGTGTGTGTGTGTGTGTGTGTGTGTGTGTGTGTGTGTGTGTGTGTGTGTATTTTTGCCCCCTCTCCCCGCCCCCCCTTCTCTCTCTCTCTCTCTCTCTCTCTCTCCTCTCTCTCTCTCTCTCTCTCTCTCTCTCTCTCTCTCTCTCTCCTCTCTCTCTCTCCCTCTCTCCCTCTCTCTCTCCTCTCTCTCTCTCTCTCTCCTCTCTCTCTCTCTCTCTCTCTCTCTCTCTCTCCTCTCTCTCCTCTCTCTCTCTCTCTCTCTCTCTCTCTCTCTCTCTCTCTCTCTCTCCTCCCCCCCCCTCCGACCCTTCCCCCTCTCCCCCACCTCTGTTTTTCGCGCCTGTCCTTTGGTGCCAATGTCCCGTCCCGTTTCATGCCATGCCCCTGCCCCTTCCTTGTCATATCGTTCTTCATGTTTCACCGTCATGTCTGACCATGCCCTCTGGCTTGCGCATACCAGCTGCAGCATGTGAGGATACATGGTTGCGGTAAGGATATGCTTCATTTCAACTCGTGGTTATTTTGTGGCTTGAAAGATATGAAGTTTACAGACAGACTTGCAGTGCATGCTTGGGAGTGCAAACGCAGAATCTACCAGCTCCGCCGGGCGTCCCCAACGTTAATAGGAAGGAGGTTAAACGATGAATGCCGGGACTAGCCAAGCATAGCTACCTCGCCCTTTACATAAGTGTGCCGATTCCCAACAGTACCTCTTGCTTTGCTGAACGATTGACCATATGTGCTGTATAGCACGTTTTCGGTATCAGCCCACAGGCCAGTGTCAGTGGACAGAGTAGAGCAGGGACTCGCCTGCCGCATGATCAGGCACGCTTGGACTGTGCCACGTCATGATCATGACACGCGGGGTCTGCGTTTTCCTTGCTAGAAGCCGTCATGGCAGCCCTGACTGTGTCGGATCTGCTCATCATGACAGCTCCACGTGTGGTCGTTCGAATCACTTCAAGTCACTTGTAGTTCCTCTTGCAAGACTTCAATTGAATACATCTATCACATATGTCACGGAGCAAGACGACTCCACATGTTGAGAACGGAATGACTCATTGAAGTCAGCCTGGCGCATTGAAGTCAGCTTGCAACTCTACGGGTACACTTACTCCAAAAACATAATCTTTTCTGTGAATGTGCATGCAGATCCTCACAAATTTACAACATATATCGTAAAACGTTCAGCGCATACTTGGACGTTTTGATATCGCTTATGTTTTGACATGTATGTAGTGACGTCTGACATGCATGTAATGACATGTGTTAAATTTCATAACGTATAGGGAGATTGCCTTCCTCTTGAACAGACATGAACTCTTAGAGAATTGATAAACAATGGCATGAACAAAGACACGCATGAGATGACTAGAATTATTGATCACACGGGGCTGTTATGAATAACAGGGAGGTGCCATCAATAGATGTCGTACGGTATGGGCATGCGGTTGCCAGAACAACGCGTGATCTTGCAATGCTGGTATTAAGGCTAGACGGCGGGATGAATGAGCACTTGCTTAGCATGACCAATTAATAGTTTGCATGTGAACAGAGCAAGACTTCTTGTCATCGGCGTAAGGCAGCCGCACAGAGTTGCCCAGCTGAACAACCTGGCTCTAACTCTCTCCCGCTCGTTGCCGCAGGTGAGAATATATATTCTCTGTTATATATAGAATCGACATCAGGAGACGGCTTACATGCTTTAAATAGTTGACTAATGATCATCTGTATCTTGACTAGTTGCGGAGAAATTCTCTATGTGTCAAGTTCAGCTAGATAGAGATCACGAGTGATCTGTGCTAGTATAAAGCAGGCATATAGCTTGGATATCTATAAATGCTTGGGCCTTCAAAGGCTCTTGATGTAATGACTTGCTTAACATCACCAATTCATGGTTAGCATGTGAACATAGCAAGACTTCTTGTCATCGGCGTAAGGCAGCCGCACAGAGTTGCCCAGCTGAACAACCTGCTCTAACTCTCTCCCGCTCGTTGCCGCAGGTCACAACGCCCATAACCTAAATACAACAACATGTGACACATATGTGTGTCACATGTCATTACGTGCATATCAGATGTCACTACGCGCCTGTCATATGTCACTCCTCGCGCTTCAAAGCGAAGGAATTCCATAGGCCTGCACGTATGGTTAAGTTCCCAGAGGCAGGATGAGGAAGCCGTGATTCGACTAGGTGCCTCTCACGGCACCAGTCCGAATGGCAGTAATATATCGCAGCAGATACACAGAACTTTACAGCATGTTGATGTCAAGTCCTGCTAAGTTTGGAATGTTCGATACTGACGTTGGAACCATCCCGATACTGGGAGCTGCTGTCGTAACTTGCAAACAGAAGCCACTATCATGTAGGTGACGACTACTTGCCGAGCTATACATATGCTGCCTACCGAACTATAAATAGATATAGCATATGCTTTCCTCCAAAGAAGATATGTACATTCCTACTGAAGTACATCTACAGTATACCTAACTGATTCAGAACAGAATCTAATCCTAATTGGCTGACTTCTATCATAGATATATCAGTACTACTTCGGCTAAATAGGAACTCAAGATTGGATCCCTCCGAAGGATCGAGCCACATCCAGGTTAACGGAGACTCTGGTTCCACGTCACCCTGTCACTACTAATCGCAGTAATATACCATGTGCATCCATAAGGTCGACAGATTGAAGTTGTCCACTGCCCTCTAGATATACATGTAACCATACTTAATACCTACCTGGCCTGTTTCCAAGTGCACTAAACTAATCACAAGGACTAATGATCACGAGATTAAGTAACTCTTCATAATTCAACTCGAGTGGCGTACGTTGATTCCTGCAACTGCTTCTGTCACCATCACCATCACGTGAAGAGGATTCCTTCTTTACCATAGTCGTCCTCTTGACATAAAAATTCCTGGCATGAAGCATCGAACAGGAGTTTCCGACCCGGTGGGTGACCATAGTCCACTGGCACAGACCATACCCCTGGCTATGCAACCTTCCGTACCCAGGAGGAGGCCTGGCTACATCATAGTTGGTTGGTGTGCCCTCTCTAGAGATCTGCAACATGAATACAAATGTATACCTAACTAACCTGAATCTAATTGGCACTTGAGAGCCTATGAATCACATGTGCAGCCACTAATGTAGATCCTGGAGGATTCCTCGGGATGCGTCCTACATAGCCCCTCGGAAAGCTTTTCGAGGACCTTAACGACCCCCAATAGACCGACAAGGTGAACACCGCCATGTACAGGCTTTCTGATTTCGATGGGCCCTGCCCTTGGACGTGGTTCCCTTTCCATGGCAAGGGTCCACTACTCCGTACAATGCAGATGTTTTGACGTACACGATGCCAAGTAGGCACTGTACCAACCGATTATGCTAGGCCTCACTGCAACTATGTCGAGAGCTACTAAATAATACACCAGAGCCATGTCAGTCGCTACCATAATCTTTTACGCAAAGCATCCGTATTCCAGCATACTGACCATCTACCTCCAACCTGGATAAACAATGGGTTTTTATTCTTATGAAGATTATTGGCATGCCATTTGAGTGCTCGAAGCTTGAGAGCTATACCCAACCCGCAACAATCCGCAACAAGCTGCAAGGATCAGTCAGCCAGCATCGATATTTGAAACGCACTCCAGAACATTCTTGCATACTTCCTCTGTCATCTTGAAGGCCAATCCTTTCTCAATGATATCAACAATCACAGATCAAAGTTTCAGAGGTAGAATGAGAAGGGGGACATTCTGAACAACCCTTGCTGAACAGTGAACAGTAAACCAGAGCCCGAGCCCACGTCCAACAATAGAGCAATGCTGCCCTCTCGAACTCTCTTGGAGGACCGCTCAATCGCTCATTCTTGAAAGTCTGTCATCTGGACTAAACCAGTGGCCCGGCACCTGGGGCAGGATGCCCTGGGGCGAGGGCGGTAGCTTATAAGCGAGAGCCGGGGTCTAAGACATAAGTCGGACATGGGGCAAATGGGAGTTTCAAGGCGGTGCGCTGGTGAGCTCTCCGGGCGCTGCCACATCAGCTCTCAACAAAGTATACAAAGTGGGTGAGGCCCCACATGGGCACCGTGAAGAAGAAAAACAGGAGGTTGACGACATAGCGGTACACGAGGCCAACGACTGGAGGAAACAAGTGCACCAGGATTTGCACACCCATTAGGAAATAGCTTCCTGCACTGACCAGGTACTTGAGGACGGGGTTGAGGACGTAAGTGCTGAAGCCCCGAACACTGGGTGAGCCCAAAAAGGCCCTCACCATAACCATAAAGGGCGCCTCCAGCCTTTGGAACTCTTCCCTTGTCGGCGTCAGCGCCGTGGTGGCTGCTTGGGAGACGGCTGTGTTGTAGTGCCACTCGAAGTGGTCCGCTATCTACAACCCCCAACACCCCAGCCACGCGACCTTAGTCATCATCTGTTATAACAGATTTGCTGACCACCTCCCCGCCCTTTTTGTTCGCACCTCCAGTATGTGAGGTCTCCTCCCTCCCTCCCTCCCTTCCTCTTCCCAGCAGCCTCTCCCTCCATCCCCCTCCCCCCTCCTTCCCTCCTTCTCCCCTTCGCCCTCTCTCTTTCTCCCCCCCCCTCCCATCTCCTCCTCTTGTGGAAACAAAGAGCCCAATCAGCAGAGCAGGGAACGCATTTCCGCCAAAGGAAGGATCTCGTCTTACTCTGACAGCAATGGTCGACATGGGAAGGAAGTTTGTGCCACAATTGGCTCATTCCTTGTCGCAACATGCAGTCACAACCCCTCACTGGTGAGGTATAGTGACGATTGCTTGTGGAACCCTTTAGCCAACTGGTCCCTCTCGGGCGTGGACAATGCTAGTCAACCCTCCCCCGACAAGATATCCTCCACACCACCAATAAGCGG
>KV908574.1:156380-191380 GCA_002005505.1 Botryococcus braunii | reverse complement strand
CATCACGAACGATGACAACAGTGATGCATCGAACAATGACACTGTGATATCACACACACAGTGAAAATGGTGATGTATCGATGGCAACTTGATGGCAATAGTGATGTATCTCACAATGACACTGTGGCGTCACACATGAGGACACATCACTAACATCACACACCCTCACAACAATGACATCACACGCATTGACATAAATGATCTCACGCAAATCAACATCGGCGACATAACACACCATTGAGTACCATCACACAGCACGACAGCGGTGGCATCAAACACAATACTACCACTGCGACTAAGCTTTGCCACCAAGCAGACAGCTTTGAATGTTAGAACGGTAGCTGGTACAACTGCACACGCCACCCTCCTCACAGACCTCGTGGCGTTAACTTGGATGTAGGCCCCCCCAACACATCGGAAACATTGTTAACATTGTCTCCTCTTTCTCCATAGGCCACCTCAGGTGGGCCTTGCGTCATCGGCATACCCAACCACAACACTTACACACGTGGGTGGCAATGACATGGGAGAGCACGAGAAACATCCGATACAACCAAAGAAGACATACAGAGGCGGTACACCTGCGCTGCCTGTACTTCAGTTCATGGAAGCAAGCCTTGTGTTGTATGCAACTGGGAACCATGTACATGCATGCCCAAGCAGCCAGCTGGCAGATAAGGCAAACATCACAGAACTTTCAAATGAAGAAGTCAATGTCGCACGCAACCCTTTCTCCTGTGCATGATCTTCTGGGCTAGGCAAAGCGTTCCTTTAAGGAACTCCCTTATTGGTACGGATCGGCATATGTCTGATAGATTGATCCGCTCGAGATCTTAATGCTGCAGGATGGGCTAATGAAGGGATGGGATCATGCATCGGACCCGCAATAGTTCCTAATTTTCTAATTTCATTTTCTAATTTTGTATAGGATCAACCTTAGACCCATATGGGGATGGGCTTTTTGGCTTATCCCTTGATCTGGGCCACCCATATGCAACCCACCCCCTTCCCCTTTCGTCCACAGCTCCCATATGGGCTGATGGGCAGATTTCCGAACTTAACAAAAAATCAAGCGCTTTTGTACTGCTTTGCAGGGCACGCGTACCCTGCCGTATAAGGCACAACTAAGTTCCATGCATGCCCCATATGGACCCACATGGGGCGTGCATCTGCCAGCTTGAGCCCTGGGGCTCGAGCTGGCAGATCGTTTTCCTCACTTTGCATTCCCCCCCCCCCCCCAGGTCCCCACCCTCCTTGAGAGTTGGAGAGCATCTCAACCACGAGCTCAGATGCTCGTGGTGCTTGTGGTGGTGCACCACAAAGTTACCTTCCAATTTGTCCTTTTCCAAACATTTCCATGGGCAATTTGCTAGCAGGGAAAAATTTGGGGACGCATGCGCACCTGAGTGTCGTTGTAGATGCCCGGAGTCTCAACTGTCAGCATCACTGATTTCTTGACGGCAGGATATAATTGCGCCTGAAAGCCTTGCTGCACATCCCACGTGAAAGTTTAGGGGTTCAAGTTTGAGGATCTCAATCTGGATGCTTTGGCTTGCTAGAGGTCACGGCTGGGGGAGTTTTTGCTACAGAGAAGATTTTCCCAAATCAAGTACGTCCTGGATGTGGGCCAAGACACAAATCAAATGTAAACTTTGGTTGCATGTCCGATGTGCTTGTGGGAGTGCAAATTTCACTCAGTGAACAAAACATTTCTCGGAGCCTGGTAGTTGAAGGCTAGTGTACCGTATTAGAGTAGGCAGAACTGGCTAGGAAGACACCAGGTGCCAGCGCCTCCAGGAGCTTTTGGTTGCCCTTGTTGATGCCGGGCCTGTGACAGCATCCGTCGCGAATGAAAAGATTTCCCTGAGAACTATGGATACAGCAAAAGAGGCACCTGGCTCAAGCATCACCAACACATAGATAGCTGTGTGCTAATTGACCAATTTCCGATGAAGACTGGCAGTGCCGCTCTGCTAACTCGAAAGTTCCTACAACATACTTCAATAGCTACCGCAAAGGACCAGTGAATTGCTAAACACCCAGCCATAGCTATTTCATACCCTTCGCTGCGACATGGAGGCTCCATGAGCGGATATCGACGTCCTCAGATGGAGCAATCGCTGATCCCTAGGCGAGTTCCAAATACGCCCTGGGCATTGAAATACTCATTTAACCGGACAATAGTTTAGATCAGTGACAGGGTTTTCTGTTTCACTTGATAAACAAAGAAAGAATCCAAAGTGCTCGGCACATCCTGACGATGCACGGGAGTTTAGGGCCCTCGACATCTCCTTTTTCCAATACCAAAGGTTGTTGGAAACCCCATGTCATTCAACGAAATAGCAGCTTTTTGATCTGTCTTGAAAAGTAACGGGGTAGTACTCACTGGGGCAAGTAAATGAACAACCTTTCCGAGGGTCGAGGTGGCGTCGTCTCGATCAAACGATGTTCTGACAGTTCTCCAACGCAGTGAGATCTTGAAGGTGTCAGTCCTGGTCTCTTTAAGGTTGATGCGACCGTGGGAGGATGACTTGGTGGTATGCTTGGAGATCCCGACTGAGACCGGTCAGGTATCTCTAAGGGCACCTTCATGCTACAGGCGTCAGAAAAGTTCTTGATTAGAGATTTGACGCGTCAAATTCGAATCACCGGAGAAGTCGCGTCAGAACTGCTCATGGATAGTCGGCCGCCTTGCGAACTAGAAGAATTCTGTTGCTCTTGGGAATATTATTGCTGTACTTTTCATCAAACTATCGCTTTACTTTTCTGTTAGATCTTGTGAAGCGAGATCCCTTGCTTCTAACTCAAAAGTACATGCAGCGTCTTAAGACGTCACTGGTACTGCAATTACAGGATGAAGCAACAAGCAATGATCTTCTTACAACGCATCTCAGGTCCTCAAAAACGTTTCTTTTGCTTCTATCTCTGTGTCGTCGTCTAGCCAGATCTGCCTGCCTCCCCCACCCCCGTTAGGCCCTTACCTCAACCCCCCCCCCCCCGGCTCTCTCTCTCTCTCTCTCTCTCTCTCTCTCTCTCTCTCTCTCTCTCTCTCTCTCTCTCTCTCTCTCTCTCTCTCTCTCTCTGTTGTGTGTGTGTGTGTGTGTGTGTGTGTGTGTGTGTGTGTGTGTGTGTGTGTGTGTGTGTGTGTGTGTGTTCTCTCTCTCTCTCTCTCTCTCTCTTTGTGTGTGTGTGTGTGTGTGTGTGTGTGTGTGTGTGTGTGTGTGTGTGTGTGTGTGTGTGTGTGTGTGTGTGTGTGTGTCTCTGTCTGTCTCTCCCCCCCCCCCCGCCGCTTCCCTCCCTCCCTCCCTCCTCCCTTCCCCCCCCCCTCTCTCTCCCCATCCTCTCTCTTGCCCTCGCTTGCACGCTTGCTCGCCCCCGCCCCGCCCCCGCCCTCTCGCTCTCCATTTTTATGTCCTTTACCCAACGTGCCTCTACATCTCCATGGACAAATGAGCCTTTGAAGGTTTGAGGAATTCAGCGATGATTGATAATGTCACAGGTACGGTGGAAGCCACCTGTCCCAATCAAAGCTTCAACTATTATAACTGTGTCTTAACTGTATAATATTGCAGCAATAAGTAATATGTTATCACAAAAACAAAAACAACCCTAGTCGTCTCACCCTTCACGGCCAGACATTTGCCAAGCAAAACACTTTACAACATTGGGTAGCATCAGAATTGCAAAATCCAACTTTTTTCGAGAGGCCCATAGCCTAGTCAATCCTTCGGAGCTGATATATCTTCATAAAAATCTATGTTTTATATGTAAACTTATAAATATATCGTACATACTATAATGAAAGCCAGCTGCCCAGGGCAACAGCAAACCCAACCAACTGGTGCCAATAATGGGGGCTGGTCCCCACAGAATAATAACTTAAATGAAACTATAAAGAATCTGTTGGGTTCATTGGCAGTTGCCTCCTGCTGCCATGCAAGTCCCCATTGCAAAAGCAGCCAGCTGGGGGCCCTCATACAGCTGATGGGCACATGTGCATGTACATGGGAAGGCAGCACATGTGCTGGGCAGCAGGAGTTGCCAAATGGTTGATGGTGCCCCAACCGCAAAAATTCCTTCTGAACAACATCTCGAGTTTTCACAGGTCCCGAACACAACAGCATAACTCGGGCCTCAACATTTCCGCTTCACAGCACGGAGTCTGCAGGAGTTGGGCCTAAGATGTGTCTGGTAAACAATTTCGGAACAAACACAAGGCGTGTAAGCTGCCCTGCAAAAAGGGGCGGAGAAGGCTAAGCAACAAGGACAGAAAATTCATTGATGGTACATCCACATACATTGCAATTGTCAGTGGAGGCACGCTGGTCCATGCCTGATGCTGCAGGGTAGGAGCAAGTTAGCAACAGATCGGCAGAGCAGGGGAAATCAAAAGAGAGTGGAAGTGCACGGGAGTTTAAAACGGATCGAAAGAGCAGGCTTTGATGCCTGCTGATTCTCATTCGAGATCAGTACCCAGGATCAAGTCAGTTGGAGATTGCCACGCAGCAACTGCAGCAGCGCTCCAACAGTCGCAAAGAGACTGGTTCCCCACAAGGTATCCAAGATTGCCACTGGCAGCGTCCAGCCGATGTACATGAAGGTGGAGGTGAAGTCGAAGATGCTGTAAATCACAAATCCCAGCTTCGCCGCCTCCACCCAATTGCTGGCCATGTCGGTCACAGCATATGTCATTACCTGCCCATCACAGCCACTCCTTTTTATCCTTTCTATTCTTTACTTTTGTTCCTTTTCATGGCTGCTGGTCTCGTTATCGTTGTTGTTGTTGGTGTTGTTGTTGTCGTTGTTGTTGTTGTCGTCGTAATCGTCGTCGTTGTTGTTGGTGGTCCATTTTGATTACATTTGCATTCGGCTTGCAGCGCCGAATGCACGCCTGAACACCCACTCGCACCCCTACCCCCTCCCCCCCACCCCCCCGCCCCACTTTTTCCCCCGCACGCAGGGACGAGCACGCACGCACGCATGCACACACACACACACACACACACACACACACACACACACACACGCACACACACACACACACACACACACACACACACACACACACAGACACACACACAGCACACACATGCACGCACGTTCCCCCACCCACACACACGCACGAAAACTGCCCTGACACACAAGGACCTGGAGGACACATTAAATTCCATGCACATCTGTGGAAGTACACAACCATCTACAAACATGTACATGCACATGCACAACCGATATGTGTAGCAAGCAGGCACTTGAAAACAAATTTGTTCGGGAAAGGGGGGGGTGCGTGCATGAGTGCACTTGGGAGTTAAAATCTGAAGTATAATAGATGTTGGTAGCAGTTGGTTCCGCAGATGTTGGTAGTAGTTGGTTCCGCGGGTTTGTACTGGTTCAAAGTAAAATGGCCATGTTTGTCAGCATGCCAGTACGCTAATATAGGCATGGGAATGTGCTTGCTGATGCTGCCGTAGCCAAAATATTGCCTAATAGGAAGTAAACGGGATCCTGATACCTGACAAGGGGTAAGCATGCTAAAGCCAGCCCCATCACTGACTGGGGAGAGGAAGCCAACAGTGACTCAGTAAAGAATGCACGACTTGGGCAACATCTACATAAACAAACTTGTTTGATGTCTAATCTCGCTTGGAGAATGTGCAACATTTCGAGCGGGTTGGGAGCTCACCAGATAAGCAAGTAAACCTGCAGGCCGCTGTGCTGCAGGTTTACCTTGAATGGTTTCCACAACCTGAATATCCCCAAGTTTCCAATCAACATCATCCCCCATCTCCATTGGACTTCTTTAGTGGAGAAGGAAGAGTTCATGGATCCATAAGTCCAGGTTCTCATAAAATGCGCAGTGGCATAATCACACAAAACCTGTCCGCTTTACTTGTTGGACTGAACACTAAGAAACCGGGCCGTCAACCCCTTACGGCACTTACCGAAAAGTAGTCAAAGCCGAGGGACCGAGAAATGAACGTGATCCAAACTGCATCCAAAAGAAGCAGTCCTAGAATGGCTGTGACGTACAGGGCAGAGTATGAAAGTATGACACGCCACGGGCTCTGAGCCGGTCGCAGTGATCCTGTTGAAAAAGATTCATGCGTCAAGACCTGTTCCAGATCACCTGCAGTGCAAAGCACCCCAAACCATCTTTATGTGAAAAAGATCGCGCAGTTTAACCCCCGCGCAAGTCATTCACTTTGTCACCCGTCTTGGCCCCACGCCTGACGAAGAGTTGTATGCTCAAACATAAACCAAGTTAAAATATATCACCTTCTCTACGAGGACTCATTTCGGAACCTGGCCTGCGGGCTCGGGCTATGGTTGCAAAACCGCAAGATCGTAGGTGCTAGATGTACGAGGGTGCACCACGAATGCAAATACTAACAAGAAATGTTGAGGTTGGCTTTTCTTTTCGAGACTGCGAATCCAGACCTGCGGGGGCCTGTCCAACATAATCTGCCCTGAAGTGCCGTGGCAGGTTAGCGTGATCGCGGAATTCAGCCTAGATCCGAGCCTTTTGGTGCGGGAAGCCATGCTGCTCGTTTTTGTCCGGGTCCCTCGAGGCGAGTGCCTCGACGCGCGTAGTCCCCAAGAGACTGGGGATCTGGAACCGTGCGGCCCAGGTGTCGGCGCTGTTTGCTTCTCTCGCATCAGCGTGCACCAAAAGAATGCATTGCTCGGCTTGATGATGTCTTACAAGGATGAAATCTAATATGTGACGGTCCTCTGGGGTTGGGATTCATGAATTACGCTTTTTCTAATTTACTGGGGGCTCCGTACCGGGGGGGAACGCTCTTGTTCAACAACGATGAATTACTATCTCCCGTCGGCAACAGAGTGTCCATGGTACGTCTTTGATTCAGATTTAATCGCCTGAAAATTACAAAGGTTCTTTAACGTGCTTGGTTGAATTGGACAAGCAAGCACAGGCCGGTTGTAACTTGGTGAAAGTCGTCCGACTCATAGTGTATGTCCACATATTAACTGTAAGCATTCGCTTCTTTTCGTTTGTAACCAACAAGGACATGTAATAGTTGGGGTTTGGTGGATCGTGAAGGACTATCGCCAGGATTTATAACTCCTGGTCGCAGCCACCCTACAGGGATTACAGATCAGCAAGTATCTTACTGTTGTGGGTTATGCTGGGGAGCGTCTTGCAAAGTAGATATTGGTATTTCTTGATTGTTGGGACTTGAGGCACCTTGTAAGTGTAGCACGTTCTAAAGAAGGGCTTTTGTGGGATTAAACAGGTTGATCTGGTCAGCAGTTCCAGCTCCACACTTCCGTTTGAAACTATCAAGCAGGTTTGCCAAGATTTTACTTCTCTCAGCATCTAATCCCAGTTGAGCCTCGCTCCTGATTTCTGCCTGTCCGTTCATGGCTCATTTCCCTGCTTAGTCCATGCATGCCAGTGTGTGTGGATGTTTCTGTGTGTGCGCATGTGCGTGCGGGGGTGTGGGTGCGTTTTTGGATGTCTTCTGTGTCTGTGTGCGTGCGGGCGTGTGCGTGCGTGCATGCGGGGGTGTGTGTGTGTGTGTGTGTGTGTGTGTGTGTGTGTGTGTGTGTGTGGGGGGGGGGGTGTGTGTGTGTGCGTGTGTGGGTGTGTGTGTGCGTGTGTGGGGTGTGTGTGTGTGTATGTGTGTGTGTGTGTGTGCGTGTGTGTGTGTGTGTGTGTGTGTGTGTGTGTGTGTGTGTGTGTGTGTGTGTGTGGGTGTCTGTGTGAGTGAGAGAGAGAGGGGGGGGGGGGGAGGGAGGGAATTGGAGAAAGAGAGGGGGGGAAGAAGGTGGAGGGGATGAAGGGGATTGCAGTCAACCCATGAGGAAGTAACCCCCGCCCGCCCCCTGGGGGGGGGGGGGGGGCGAGAGAGCAGCCATTTCCCTGTACAAGCAAGCCAAGGGATAGCAGCCATTTCCCTGTACAAGCAAGCCAAAGATGGGGGGTGGGGCTTGCCACAGGTGCAGACGCTGGCAATGACTCCAGATGGCCGCTTCCTTCTTGCAATAGACGAGGAGGGCCGGTCCCTGCTAATCAACAAAGCACGCCGTGCGCTTCTGAGCCACGTGTCCTTCAAAGGTCCAGTGCGGGCTGCAAAGTTTAGTCCGGATGGACGACACCTGGCTGTCGGTGTCGGGCGTCTCCTGCAGGTGGGCCTCCCGCCCTGCAAGTCCTTCAGGCATGTGCCAGCACATGCAGCACCCATGTGCAGGGGCGTGCCTGGCAGACGCTATGCAGGCATGCGCATCACAGCGTGCAGGAAAGCATGTGCAATCATGCGGAAGTAGTGCGCGAAGCATGTACAGGTCGTGTGCACGAAGGCAGCATGTGCAGGTTAAAGCACACGACCTGCACAAGCCTGTGGCAGGGCAAATTGCTTGTTTCCTGTCTGAGAGCTCGGCGGCAGGCAGAGAGCTTGGGAGGGATGGGTTGTTGAGCTTGGGAGGGATGGGTTGTTGAGCTTGGGGGTCCTCTCAGGAGGAAGTATGGAGATCTTAATCTGCAATTATTACATCAGCGTATGGCATAGTGAGACCGTCTGATGGGCTGGTCACTGTGATGTTTGAAGAGGCACCTCAGTGTGGGGCCTGTAGTCACCCAGCAAAAGGACATCTGGGGCATGCGGTCCCCCAGCAGAAGGGCAATGGGGGCATGCGGTCCTCCCAACAAAAGGGCATTTGGCGCATGCGGTCCTCCCAACAAAAGGGTATTTGGGTCATGCGGTGCCCCAGCAGAAGGGCATTCGGGACATGCATTTCCCCAGCAAAAGGGCACTTGGGGCATGCATTCCTCCAGCAAAAGGGATTTGGGGCATGGGATTGTGGGGAACTCCGAGGCGTGGGCTGTGGGGCTGTTGGGAGGCAGGGGTTCGTGGGGCATCGGCAGGCGTGGGGCCATGGGGCTTTGACGGGCAAGGGACCGTGGGAGTTTGTTAGGCAGGGGACCGTGGGAGTTTGTCAGGCAGGGGACCGTAGGAGTTTGTCAGGCAGGGGACCGTGGGATTTTGCCAGGGATGGGACCGTGGGATTTTGCCAGGGATGGGACCGTGGGAGTTTGTCGGGCAGGGGACCGTGGGAGTTTGTCAGGTAGGGGACCGTGGGAGTTTGTCAGGCATGGGACCGTGGGAAGATTGAGGGCATGGGGCTGTGAGGGCAGTGAGTCGTGGGGGCCTTGAGAGGCAGCGTGCCGTTTAAGAGAGACGACAGATAAAGGGGGGGAGGGGGGTTGGGACGCAAAGGATGTGGGTTGCAGAGGGAGAAATTGGCAAATGTGAGGGATGGCTGCCGTTTTGGGCGGTGGGGGAGTGCGCGTCCGCACACTCACACACACACCCACACACACACAGACACACACACACACACACACACACACACACACACACACACACACACACACACACACACACACACGCACACGCGCGCAGGCACGCGCGCCCCCGCGTGCGTATTCAGAAACAAATACACACACACATACACACGAATAGACATGCTATGTGCATGCAGGGACACACACACACACACACACACACACACACACACACACACACACACACACACACAAGCACGCGCACGCGTTATTGCATATTTGCACACATGCACTACCGCACACAGACAGGAGAGTTGAGCATGTGAGCTCACATGGCAATAGGAGTGGGAAGGCTTTGGCAGACTAGCCAGGCGCGGTGGATTGCAAATGGTGGGCCTGTTTGGGCTGCCCTGTTTGGCCAGGCATTGGCCGAGAGCATGTTCTGTGACTCACATGGAAGACACATGGCCCATATGATCGGTTGTGTCCTCGGGGCAGATCTGGGAGGCACCCGGGCGAGTGAAAAGCATGACCCCTCTGCACTTGGTGCGCACGTACGGCGTCTGCACAGATGACATCACTTGCTTGGACTGGACTGCCGACTCCCAGTGGATTGCTGCCGGCTCCAAAGACCTGAGCGTCAGGTGAGGCCCTCCAGGAATATACAGCGGAAGCGTCTTTCTTAGTTCATTTCCCTTTCATTTTCTTCGCATGCTGCACCTCGTGGCCGTTCCCTGTTGGATGATTTGCATGGGGTGTGGGCTGGGGTCTGCAGAGTGTTTTCGCTGAACCCGCTGCAGGGGTACCGCTCCCCGCTGCTTGCCGGCCATCGGGACCGACTTGTTGGAGTGTTCTGGGCTGGTGATTTCCTGAGACCCTGAGCCTGTCCTTCCTTCCCCTCCCAAACCTCCATGCTCCCCGCCCCGCCTCCCCCGCTTCACTCCCCCTCTCTGTCCCCCCTCCCCCCCCCCCCCAACACACACACGCCCGCGCGCGCGCCACAAACATGGAAACAGAGTGAGGGTATGGGCGTGTGCGCGAGAGTGAGCAGGTGATTAATCGGGTGATTAATCGGGTGTGGCACGGGCGCGTTTGCATGAAATTGAACCGGTGTCTTTCTAAATGTTACACATTGAAATTACCCGGAGTAGACGTGAGGATGCATGGTGTGCAGCTTGGATATGCTTCACATTTCATTTTAGAGACTACAAATCCACAGACTGGACACCCACAGAGAGAACACAGTAGGAAGGAGATACTCTGGAGCATCCCCCTGGCCCTGCTCTAGTGGCCAGCTATCCTGTCGTTAAACTAATCACTGTTAATACTGCTAATCTTTCTTCTTCTCGCACCATTGAGAAGTTTGCGTGAGACCATCCCCTAAGGCTCCTATCGAGTCTGAAAAGCATATAAGAAAATCCTTTTTCTTATACAAACAAAATCTAAAAATCTGGTTCTCCCAACTCTTAGCAATGGAGTTCTGGCAAGAGGGCTGGAGGCATATAAAGATGCCTATCATTGAAGGACATGAGAGGCTCTGAAATCGAGGGTTCCTGCGAAGCCGGGTGCTCGAGTGCGGGGCTGCGGGTCTCACCGTGACAGCAGTCTAGATGAGAAGTGGTGCAAGATTGGTGAAGGCGATTTTGGGGCGGGGCAGGGGAAAAGGCTGCGGAGCGCGCCACTGTGGAAGGAGAGGCGCCGCCCACGCTGTTCTCTGTCACCAGGGATGGGGCGCTCCTGTGCTGGAGACACTTCAGTGTCTCTCGCGAGGACATGGACAGGGGCGTGGCGTTGCCTGAGCAGGATACTGCACGGGAAGATGGGGATGCTGCGACTCGTTACGAGGGTACCCCCCCCCCCCCCCCCCCGGGCGGGTTGCCCCAGCCCCAAACCCACAACCTTCAGGAAGTAGAAGCATGATCATGTTATTGGTATGCTTGCAAGTATACAGCCAGTCATCACGCTTTAGTGTGATTATCTTGGAGGGGTTACGCACACGGTTCCACCGTAAAAAGATGAGTTTGTCACTGGCTGTGGTCGCGGTGTGGGAAGTCTCAGGCCGGGGGACGGGGGGGGGGGGGGAGAGAAAAGAGCAACACAAAGATTTTGGCTCTGATTTCTTTTTGTCCAAGTCGCATTGTGCTGTGACACAGCAGCACTGGCAGGTGGCCAGCGGCACATAGACGGTCATCTCATGCGTCACTTTCAGCAACCCCCTGGCCAGTTCGGTTTGGTGGTCGGCAGACGTCGGGTGGCGGTGAGAGTGAGGTGCATGGGTTCGATTCGCAGGGGGTCACTGGCGGCTCATGTCGAAGCACTTTTTCAACCACAGAGGGGCCAAGTTGACAGCTGTGGATTACCACCCAGATACCTGCTTGCTCGTGGCTGGGTTCAGCAACGGAATCTTCCAGCTCTATGAGGTGCCGTCTCTTAGTCACCCCACCTGACCGCATGCCATCGTTCTTCGGCATGCGGTTTCTGAGAGGCTCTCTTCGAACTTGTCCTTGTCCCTGCCATGGTTGTCACAGCCCTGCCTTTGGCTCACGAAAGTCGGTTCAATGCCACATCAGTCATCATCGCTGGTCAGGACCGTGCAGGGCTGTGGTTGTTGTTGTTGTTGTTGCTGCTGCTGTTGCTGTTGCTGTTGCTGTTGTTGTTGTTGTTGTTGTTGTTGTTGTTGTTGTTGTTGTTGTTGTTGTTGTTGTTGTTGTTGTTGTTGTTGTTGTTGTTGTTGTCGTTGTTGTTGCTGCTGTTGTTGTCCTCGTTGTCCTCGTCTTTGTTGTTGTCGTTATTCTTATCGTTATTTTGATGTGTTTTGTTGTTTGCCTTGGAGCTGAGAATGCCAACTGCAAGGACATTCCGTTACCGTAGTTGCTCCCCAGGCAAACCCCCCGCCTCCCCCCTTCTCCATGATCCCAGACATGGCTGTGAGAGTTCCAAGATCATGGAAGGGGGGGGGGGGGGGCATTATGTTACTGTTTGTTTGCCTGGGTTGTGACTGTTCCAAGACCAATTTATTAGGGGTTGCAGGGGGAAGGGTGGGATATTTTATCACTGGTGTTTGCTTCGGTCGTGAAAATTCAAAGCATCGGGTGGGGGGGGGGGGGGACATTCGGTTACTGTGCTGCTGTGCGGAGGTGAGTCTTCCAGGACAATTTGGGGCATTGCAATTGCAATCCGATCAACCTGGAGGTTTCAACATTCGGGGGAGAGGCAATATGACAATGGATTTGTGGGTGTTCCAGCTCCCGTCTTTTAGAGAAGCGCATGCCTTGAGCGTGTCGCGAGAGGCCATATCAACGGCGGTTTTCAATAAGCGGGGAGACTGGCTGGCACTGGGATGCGCTGCTTTAGGGCAGCTTCTGGTCTGGGAGTGGCGCAGCGAGAGCTATGTCCTTAAGCAGCAAGGCCACCATTACGATGTCAGCTGCGTCGCATTCTCTCCAGATGGAGGGCTCCTTGCAACAGGGGCCGATGATGCGAAGGTGCGGTGTTCGAAACCCCACCACCTTTGCCTGCATCAATTTCAATCATCCGTTTTTGACCTTTTTTTCCTTTTTTGCCCGCCCGGGGGGGTGGGTGTGGGTTTTTCCCCCCCTTTTTTTTTTTTTTTTTTTTTTTTTTTTTTTTTGGTTTTGGGGGTGAATGAAGAACTGAGGAGTGCCTCATCCATTGTTGCTTGGGAGCCACTTGGCTAACTCTAAAAGGGAAGGTGTGCTATTCATTCATGCATGACTAATGTGTGCTATAAAGGTGTCCCTACCTGGGGGTCGATTATGGGTACCAGCGGAGGGGCTGCGAGGGCAGATTAAGGAAAGTGGAACATGTAACAGTGCTTGTGCCCCTTCTTTTTTTTTTTTTTTTTTTTTTTTTTTTTTTATAATCTCTGCAACAATAACCTGTACATCTGCCATTTAAGCTCTCAACCCTAAACCAGACCTAAATGTTGGCCAGACCGGTACCAAACGCTGCAGATACCGTTGTTAAGCACATACACACGTGACAACACAGTTGACTTGGACACTCATGGAGGTCAATGTCCAGCTTCAGGCACTCTCTTTTCTGCATTTAGAAGGGTTCCAAATGGTTGAATGCTCAACCTTCAAATTCAAAAGCGCTACGACTTCCGAAGCAACAAAATTTCCAAACAACAAATGCGGACACGTGAGGGGGTGTTTGACATTTTTTTTTTCTCATTTTCCTTTTCAACATGCAGATGGTGAAGGGGCGCCCCCGGGGGGTGGGTGTGTGCAGGTGAAGATGTGGTTAGTATCACAGGGATTCTGCTTTGTCACTTTTGCGGAGCACACGGGGCCAATCACAGGGATTGCATTTTTGCCGTCAGCTTCAGCGGTCCTCAGCAGCAGCCTTGACGGTACCGTGAGGGCCTGGGACCTTGTGCGGTACCGCAACTTCCGCACCCTGACCACGCCCTCCCCCACGCAGTTCTCCTGCCTGGCCGTGGATCCCTCGGGGGAGGTGCGCTCCCCCGTCCCTTGCGGTCCCCCAGAAGCATCTTTCCAAGCCCCAGGCCCCCTCTTCTCAACACGATCTTGTTTAATTGTCTGCCTCTCCTCTCCTCGCCTTGGCCATGTTCTGTTTCTTCAAAGAGATGTGCCGTTTGGAAAGCTGCCCTGTCCATTTTGCGATTTTCAAAGTATCGCCGATACTGTATCGATGATGCAAGACGCCTAGTTGTTGGCATGGGTAACGAAACTAGTTTCGGAGGGATGAATCTGACGAGATCCCCTGGGAATGCTCTGGCAGCGCAAACTTCCGGGGTTGTAGTACAGACGATGTGCTGCCCCTGCATCTGTGCTGAAAGTTCATTTATGCCACCCTGGATTAATGCCCCTTCTGGATTTCATGCCACTGATGGAGATTGTCTGCCCATGTCTTGCAGGATGTGCACAGAGTCATCTCACTCTACCCGGTGCATAGCGGTCTTTGTGAGCAGTGTTGGTTGCAAGCCCACCTCCTGATTGTCTCTGCTAAGAAAGTCGCTTCCCCTCCCCCCCCCCCCCCACACAAAAAAAACCCCCAAAAAATTCTCCCTTAGAAACCTCAGCGAACGACAAGGGCGTTTTCCCTAGTAGGTGTGTTATTTTCGTGCACGGATGTTTTCTCCCCATCTCCCCAACCCCTCTCCGTGTTTCTGTTCCTTCTTCATTCTTCCCCCGTGTTTTCCCACTTTATCCCCCCCCCCCCCGCTTGTCTCTCCCCACCCGAGCTTCACCTGCAAAGGAGTATCTGGCCCCCCATCTTCCTTTTCCTGAGGCTGGCGGGGAGACTTGCGACTGCTTGGGGCCCCTTCACCCATATCTTGGGCAGTCTCAGGAAAAGGAAGATGGGGGGCCAGATTCTTAAATTCCCACTCCAATACTCCCGGCTGCCTTTTGGTGTCAGTCCAACAAAGGGGGAACCCCCGGGGGGGGGGGCACCGCCCCCTGACCCCAAACAAGCGGAAACTTTAGTGCAGATCTTGAGGACGCATATCTGAAACTTTATGAATTTCAGACTTTTCTTGCTTTGACAACATCTTCTTATCCAGGGATGCCATATCTTGGGGGCAAGCTTGTGACTGCTGAAGGGGAAAGGGGGGGGGGGGGTTGCGATGTGCTGCATGCAGGTGGTGTGTGCGGGGTCGATCGACACATACCAGATATATGTGTGGCAGTTGAAAACAAGCCGCCTGCTGGACGTGTTGGCCGCGCACGAGGGTCCAGTCATTTGTTTGGCCTTCTCCCCCACCCAGCCCGTTCTTGCGTCCGGCTCCTGGGACCAGACTGTCCGCACCTGGGATGTCTTCAGGTTTGTCCCCTTCCTTCCCCCCCCCCCCCCCGCCCCCTCGATGTTTTTCCCTTGAAGCGGTATTAAAGAGGGAGTGAATTGTGACAAGGTGGGGCTGAGGGTAGGGTTGCACCAAAAGGAGCTGAAACATTGTTCGCTCCAAAACAACGGTACAAGTGCTTTTGTTGATGATGATGATGATGATGGTGATGGTGGTGATGGTGATGATGATGATGGTGGTGGTGGTGGTGATGATGAGACCCACGCTCTTTGTACAGCATGACAGGGGCGCCAATGATGTTTTGCTGATCGTAGATGTCAGTGTCGCCCCAGTTCTGCCCATGAAGAGCACTGTGGTATAATTTGCGTGCTTTTGGTGAGAAGGGACGGCTACTTGTAGATGTTGTCACTCCCTTTCTTGGGGAGGGGGGCGGTGGGGGCAAGCTAAAATACATGGAAGGTTCGGCAAGGCTGCATGGAGATAGTGAGTTTGACATTGGAGAGAGATGGGGCACAGAAGGTTAGGGGGCGGGGCCAAGGGGGCACGCAGGGGATTGGGGAGGGGAGGGGAGGGGTACAGGGGGAGAGGGAGGGGGGGGGAGGGCTGATTGCCCAGGTTACCTTATTCTCAACAGGCTGGAAGAAAGGGTCGGAAGAGGGCCAGCGTTCTCGTGATGGACCCTGGTTTCCGTACCGCTCTTGCCCTGCCAGACGCGGAAGGCCAGTTGCCTCACTGCTGGTTTGGCACATTTGCCTACTTTACATTCTTTTATGCTGCGGATTTCATGCCGGGAAATGGGCTAAGGGAGCCGTTCCCAAAAAAAGAAGCTCCAGCAAGCATGGGGCTTTCTGTCTGCAGGGAGGGGTTGTTGGGGAAGACCCCAAAAACTTGCTCGCCCCCCATGAAGAATGGCTGGACAGAAAATGCATACTCATGGACAGCAGGCCTGCACATACACAGCAGGTCCGCACATGCACACAGACAAAATCACACGCACACGCAGACGCACACACACATACACACACACAAACATTCACACACACACACACACACAGACACACACAGGCACACACATACACACATAAGCACACATACACATGCATGCACACACAGGCAGGGGGGTTCTGGTTGAAAAGTGTGTGCGGGGCTGGCGCTGGCAGTGGGAAGGGGGGCATGGAGGTGCTGCAGCATGACAGGGACGTGGTGGCGTGTGCCTTCCGTCCCGACGGGCGCCAGCTGGCCGCCTCCACGCTGGACGGCCAAATCTACTTGTGGGACCCCCTGGAGGGTGACCTACAGGCAAGTCCTTGTGCTTGCATGAGAGAGAGAGAGAGAGAGAGAGAGAGAGAGAGAGAGAGAGAGAGAGAGAGAGAGAGAGAGAGAGAGAGAGAGAGAGAGAGGGAGACAGAGAGAGAGAGAGCAAGAGAGAGAGAGAGAGAGAGCGCGAGAGTGTGTGTGTCTGTGTCCGCGCGCCCTTGTGTTTGTGTTTGTGTTTGTGTGTGTGTGTGCGTGTGTGTGTGTGTGTGTGTGTGTGTGTGTGTGTGTGTGTGTGTGTGTGTGTGTGTTGGGGGGGGGGGGGGGGATCGAGGGGGGAGGGGGGCCTGCGTGCCTGCGGGGGATCAAACGTGCGCGCATCGGCGGGGGGTGGGGCTTTCTGCGTATGTATGTTTGAGGCCACCACAGCGGGAGTGTGTCGTGTTTTGGTGGGAATACGCTTGTGTGTGCGTTTATGTGTGGGAGTGTGTGAATAGGCTTGTGTGTGTAGGTGGTGTGCATATGTGTGTGTGTGTGTGTGTGTGTGTGTGTGTGTGTGTGTGTGTGTGTGTGTGTGTGTGTGCGTGTGCGTGTGCGTGCACGTGCGCGTGCGTGCCTGCCTGTGTCCTGTGAGAGATGGGGTAGAGAGTGAAGGGGGGGGATTACTGAGGTGGTTGGCAGGGGTTAAACGCCCCGGCAGGGAGGAGAAAGAGGGGTTGCTGCAGCACAGGGCAAGGGAGTGATATTAGATCTTCAAAAGCCCGCGTCCTAATCAGGCAGTAAGCCTGGTGTCAGAGAGGAGGGGGGAAGGGGGGCTGCAGGGAACCATAGAGGGCAGGAGGGATATTTCAGGAGGACGACTCACGACCGACAGGAGATCGGCTGGCAACAGTACTGCGGGGCGTTGCTTCACCTCCTTAGCCTACTCGGCAGATGGCACCTTCCTTCTAGCTGGTGGCGCTTCAAAATTTGTGTGCATCTACAGTGTTCCAGATCGCCTGCTGCTACGTCGTATCCAGGTCTGCGTCGCCATTTGAAAAGATATCACTTGGAAAGTGCCCCAGAAGGTTTGAAAGCAGGCAGGAACTGTGGTTACAGCTTTTGATGGGCCGAAAGCTGTTTGTGGTGGCCTGTTGTAGGGTGCGGGCAAAACGCTTCAGAAATTTAAGCGTGGGGGATGATGAGCTGCCCACTGAGGGTCTCACTTGCCCGCCTGTTATGTAACTTGTGGAATGAGAGTTCTCCCGTTTGAGACAGCAACATCTGGCCATGAGGATGTTTCCCCCAGCCCCCTCCCTCTCTCTCTCTCTCTCTCTCTCTCTCTCTCTCTCTCTCTCTCTCTCTCTCTCTCTCTCTCTCTCTCTCTCTTCTCTCTCTCTGTGTGTGTGTGTGTGTGTGTGTGTGTGTGTGTGTGTGTGTGTGTGTGTGACCATGTGTGCTCGCGTGCACGCGTGCGGGTATAGGCTGCACTCTTTTGCACGTGTGCAGACATTTGAAAGATAGTGAGGCATGAACGACTGCTTCCGTGGCTTTGCGTATCGATTTAGATGGAAAAGCCCATATCAACTTCCCAAGGCCTGCCGTTGGGGAGGCACGCGCGTGCGTGGGTGCGTGCGTGCGCGCGCGCGCGCGCGTGTGTGTGTGTGTGTGTTGTGTGTGTGTGTGTGTGTGTGTGTGTGTGTGTGTGTGTGTGTGTGTGTGTGTGTGTGTGTGTGTTCGCATGGCGTAGTTGAAAGCCTGTCTAAGGGCCTTTCGGACTCGGGGTCTTCCAACTCTGTAACGAAGACGAAAACGAGTCCATCCGCTCGTTTCAATCTACATTTGGCCCCAGCTCCGTGGATCTCATCTGTTACCAGCAAATCATCAAGTGCCATTGCACTTAAGAGTGAGTGGCCTTGGGGTGCACGGGGGCGGGCAACAGATCTCGCACAACCGCTCACTGGACGGCATTCTCGACCAGCTGAACTCGGGAAGAATGACGGACGCGGGGCCGCTCGACCTGATTGACGATGCGCCGAGCGACGATGATGATCCCCTCTTACCGCTCACTACAGCCGGTACAGGGCCCCTCGAAAGCTCCAAAAAAAGCTCAGATGCCATGGAAAAAAGTGTAGGAGGATTGGGAACTGAAGGAGGGGAAGGAAGAAAGTCGGGGGGGGGGGGGGGAGACAACAGACACCAATTGCTGAATTGGAGGTGCGCAGGTGGTTTGGAGGGGGCGACAGAGTTGCCAGGAACGGGTGGCAAGAGGAGGGCGGCCATTCGAACGCGATGTGTGGCTCTTGCCCCCACAGGCCGCTGCTGGGCAGCAGCCACTACAGCAGGCCTCCTGCTCTACTCCCTCGACCAGGTGTGCTGCTTCCTTGGCACTGGAGCTTGAGATGCTTTTGCGCTTCACTCCATCCCAATGCCCCACCCGCAGGCCTCTCCCCCGCCCCCCCCAACGCAGGCGCACACACACACACACACACACACACACACACACACACACACACACACACACACACACACACACCCACACACACACACACACACACAGACACGCACGCGCGCGCACACACACACATACACACACAACACGCACGCCAGCGCGCGCGCGCGCGCACACACACAGGGCTGGGGCGGGGGCGCATCTGCCAATATGCAAATACGCCGCTTCGATTGCTACAACCTTCGATGGGAGAATAAAGGAAGGCGGGGAAAAGGAGGGAGTTGGAGAAAAGCAGGGATTAGAAAGAAACAAAACTACTAGAGGGGGAGGAGGTTGGGAGACTGAAGATTGTACGGCCAGGTGATCAAAACTTCAAGAGAGCGCTGGGATCATGTCGTCGAGGAGTTTTATCAGTTTGCTCTCCTCACCAATCCTTCAACACCCTAGGACCTGCATGAAGTTGTACAAGTCACAACGTTTTGATAAATGTGTTGTGGAAACCACAAAGCACATCAGCACATCATTGTCATCATCATCATCATCAACATCATCATCCGATCATTATCCCTGTAAGACACCTGAGAAAGCGTATCTTACCTTGTGCGATGGCGGGGGGCTGGGATGCAGGGGCTCGTGTTTGACCCCACAGACTTGGCGGAAGATATCACCCCACAGGCCGCCCGTGCTGCCCTCGATCAGCGAGCGTTTCTGAAATCCCTGCTCATTGCTCTTCGCTTGAAGGATGCAGACTTGGTCAACCACGTCGTCCTTTCTACTCCTCCCCATGAGGTGTTCCCCAACCCCTCCCACGTGCAAGGATGGATACCCCCCCCCTCTTGCTGACCCCTGCCGTGGATGTGCACCTGTGTGTGTGTGTGCGCGTGTGTGTGTGTGCGTGTGTGTGTGTGTGTGTGTGTGTGTGTGTGTGTGTGTGTGTGTGTGTGTGCGTGCAGCGTGCATGTGCGCGCTAGCGAGCCTTGGGCTCTGTCCTGTGAGATTCTGAGTCATGCTGCTAGTCCCGTCGCGTCATGTTGTGTCAGGGAATAGTTGAGATTTTGTTATCTCCGCCTCCTCCTCCTCCTACCCATTGTCTTCCTCCTCCTCCTCATTTTTGTGACTGGGTGTGACGTGTGCAGATGGAGTTGGTGGTGGCGGGGTTACCGACTGCAACGCTTCCGGAGATGCTCCAAACACTAGCAGCCCTCATAGGTACGGCACCCCATGCGCAGTACATTGCGGCCTGGCTGAAGGCCATCTGCGTCAGGCACGGGGCAGCCCTGCAGGGGCTGCCGTCGGCAGTTCGAATGGCACCGTTGCGGGCGGTACAACGTGCCGTCACGCAGTTGCACTCCGATTTGGGCAGCGCGGCTGAAGCGAATCTGTACAAGCTTAGGTACCTCGCCGCCGCGCCGGCGGCCATTGGAGCTGCCCCGGGCTGATCCATTTCTGGTGGTTCTGAGGCTTCTACATGTAGGGGTACCGTGATTGGGGCATGAAGGTGGTGTGAGTTGGAAATGCCATGCGTCGTTGGAGACCATACACTCTTTTAATGGGCACTCACGATCACGTGTGCACAGCACTGCCGAAGTTAAACAGATTCTGCGATTGGCAGTCAAACGGTCTGGGGTGTACCTCCGTTGTATTATTCTAGTATACGTGCATAACCCAGACTTTGTAGCTTAGGGGAAGAAATGCGGGGTTGCGGAAAAGCTGCATCTTCCAAGTCAAACTTTTTGCCGGCTGTGGTCATGCATCTTTCCTTGATGAAGGGAGTGGGTAGAAGTTGGTTGAAGAATGGAAACCGACAAGGGCAGCATATGAGGTGCCTCACGGTAACTACTTATAAGGTCGCCGTAGTCATAATATAGTTGCAAAAATACACCATGTTTTGCCCAATATACACCACTTTTCCATCTACTCTGGCAACAGCATCGAGCTTATATAAAATGCACCGCCAATTAAAATTAAATCAGTATCTTACACGTCTGTAGGGTTCCGACACCAATCACTTCTTGCGCTACATTGCCCTGATCAGCCTATGAACTATGACGCGCAGGGGAAGTTGCAACCCAATTAAAGGGAAAGTGAAATATATCAGTCTCAGGCCCCCGATGCCCGAATAGTCACGTTTCGACATCGATGGACATCGATGGATATATGGATTTAAAGGAAAAGTGAAATATATCAGTCTCAGGCCCCCGATGCCCGAATAGTCACGTTTCGACATCGGAATGGCCGTAAGTGCAAAAGATGCAGAATAATAAAAACAATAAGTACGAAAGTAGGTGCAGGAATATAAAGTTCCAGCAAAAAGTAAGTATATATATATATATATATATATATATATATATATATATATATATATATATATATATATATATATATATATATATATATATATATATATATATATATATATATATATATATATATATATATATATATTTCCTGCTGTTCTCCTGTGCAAACCCACCCATTAAATCTAGGACAGACAGAGCAAGAGAGCATGCACTACGCAGTCGTCCAGCGTAACGATAACTTAATACTTTGCACGGCTGTCCATTACTGTCTTTGTATGCTGGCGTGTTGAAATTACTTTGGGGTTCGTCAAAGCCTACTCTGAACCGGTGTGCAAAAGTTTACAGCTGGCGAGAGAGAGAGAGAGAGAGAGAGAGAGAGAGAGAGAGAGAGAGAGAGAGAGAGAGAGAGAGAGAGAGAGAGAGGGGGGGGGGGAGAGGGCAGGAGGGAGCGAGACAGGGGGCTGGGGCCAGACAACCGAAAGGCGTAACGACAAACGTAAACGCTGACTAGTGGGTAGCAGGCAATAGAAATGATGGTTGGTGGTGGAAATCACTCTGGACCCTAAAAACAGTAATATGCACTTGTGTTTACAGTGGCAGACGTAGAATCCCCTGCAAAGGTTGGGAACTGGTGGTTTGGGCTGGAATAGCGAAGGCAAGGCAGTATTTTGAAGGCGTAACGACAACCGGAAACTCTGGGTGGTGTGTAGGCAGCTGGAGAATTGCTAGATGGTGGTGAAAATTAAGCTGGACCCTACAACTAGGGATCTGAACTGGTGGGTACAGGGGCTGGTGTAGAATCCCATGTTAAGTGCGGGAACTGCGGGTTTGGGCCTGAATAGCGAAAGCCGGGGAGTATTGCATGATAGGGAAGTGTGCATAGATAGATAGTGTCATCCATATGTGTCTCTCTCTATCACACCTATGGATGACACTGCCATGACACTATCTATCTATGCACACTTCCCTATCATGCAAGACTCCCCGGCTTTCGCTATTCAGGCCCAAACCCGCAGTTCCCGCACTTTACATGGGATTCTACACCAGCCCCTGTACCCACCAGTTCAGATCCCTAGTTGTAGGGTCCAGATTAATTTTCACCACCATCTAGCAATTCTCCAGCTGCCTACACACCACCCAGAGTTTCCGGTTGTCGTTACGCCTTACAAAATACTGCCTTGCCTTCGCTATTCCAGCCCAAACCACCAGTTCCCAACCTTTGTAGGGGATTCGACGTCTGCCACTTTAAACACAAGTGCATATTACTGTTTTTAGGGTCCAGAGTGATTTCCACCACCAACCATCATTTATATTGCCTGCTACCCACTAGTCAGGGTTTACGTTTGGCGTTACGCCTTTCGGTTGTCTGGCCCCAGCCCCCTAGCTCGCTCCCTCCTGCCCTCTCTCCCCCCTCTCTCTCTCTCTCTCTCTCTCTCTCTCTCTCTCTCTCTCTCTCTCTCTCTCTCTCTCTCTCTCTCTCTCTCTCTCTCTTGCCAGCTGTAAACTTTTGCACACCGGTTCAGAGTAGGCTTTGACGAACCCCAAAGTAATTTCAACACGCCAGCATACAAAGACAGTGATGGACAGCCGTGCAAAATATTAAGTTATCGTTAAACTGGACGACTGCGTAGTGCATGCTCTCTTGATGTGTCTGTCCTAGATGTAATGGGTGGGTTTGCACAGGAGAACAGCAGGAAATGGAAGAGCAGAAGAAGAAATCCCCACGTGGGGCAACAACAAAAATGGGAAAGGCAACACATAACAGAGACCCCCATGAAAGGAAGAAAGGGGGGGGGGGGACAAAGGAAAGGAAAACTCCAAAAGAGAACACAGGGGTAAAAACACAACCAAAAAGAAATAGAGGTAGGACATCAGAGAGGGAGATGGGACAAAAATGGGCAAAAGGGTAAAGAACAGCCACAAGTTGCAACCCAATTGGCAGTCGGCTGCAAGGCTATGCATGTATGAGAGGTACAAACAGTGTCTCGAAAACACGCGCGTTTTAAGGGGAATTGACCAGTACCTTACTTCCATCCACTTTAATAGAAAATAGGCCTTTGGATCTTATTTAAATTTCTAGAAGGGCTACTTCTAACGAGGGGTGGGGCGGGGATAGTCCGAATAACTTATGAGAACCATGCATTTTTAAGGACAACATATGTTTTCAAAAAAAAAAAAAAAAAAAAAAAAAAAAAAAAAACAACAACAACAAGGAACGACTTCTGCTAAATAGAAAAGCACTTTTTGTTCGTACCCAAAAAGCATTCACTCTACTGCAGCACCGAGGACAACAGAACAGATGTCTCGATCCTGTCCGAGCTCGAGTGAAGGATAGGTATGAAGTCAAAGCTGTCATGAAAGCTTCCGGAGTCGGATAATCAATGGGTCGGGGACAAAAATAATGGAGCCTTACTTCAGAACCCTTATGGCGTGAGCTAAAGCAGGTGGCAAACACGCACACGAGCAAGGAGAGCCAAATCACCATTCTGTGGCATTCCAAAGACGCCAACACCTGTCGTGTACTGCATAGTATACCATTCACCTTAAAGCAGAGGTGAGGAGATATCTTAAGACCTTCCGGTTAGCTCCTGTGCAACTTGCAGTGAAAGAACCAGTTCACCCACAGAGAATGTGAAACATAGGGTACGATCCTCGACGTAGCAACAGCACCAACTACCTCTCACAAATATTTTTTCGTGCAGCATGACAGATGGTTCTGTACTATGGCTTTTGAGTGGCTCCAAGAACAGTCTTGTTTAAGCCAGCCAGCCCTTACTAAGCCCAGAGTGCATAACGCCCCAAACAGAATTCTGTTGGCCTTGTTTCGAAACCGTTGGCCTTGTTTAGTTCGTGGACAACATGCGAATCTGCAGGCTTCTGCTATCATTAATAGAGCCTTGATCGATCAAGGCTCTTTTATATCTGACACAATCAGTCACAAGCACCTCTATACATAGATAGAGATAAATCAATCCCACATCCCAAAAGCTATGGGGTCAGTTTAACTTGTACCTTACCCTAAGGCTACTAATCCAAGATGCGCATTTTAGTTATGTCTCGAGTGCTTCTCACATCAAATAACACTTCTGGAAGGTAGTCCCATTGTTTCCCGCTTCAGCCCCGAAACGCCTTGTTTAATATGGATCCCAACTTCAAATGGCCCTTGGCTTCAGTTCGGCTTCTGAAGTGATCCAATCCTACCCGTCACAGGATGTTTTTTGCGGATCCCGTCACAACTTCAGATGGCCCCAGGACTTCATTCAAGAATTACACTCTTTAGACACACCCCGAATGGCGAAATGATCATGAAGATTAAGGGTAAGCAACGTGTGATGCTAAAGCACTCCTGGGAATTGAGAGGGGCGAGGGGCGCTCCTTGCCCTTCAACGTCGTTTTTAGGCGATGTCAAAGATCGCTATCAGTGCACCCCGCGTGGCGAGTTCGACCGGGTTGCCGAAGTTTGACATCGACCACTTTGAAGCTTACCGGATGAGAAAGGAGGAGGTGGATGACGTACTGCCAGCCCGCTGGAAGGGAAGAGCGGAGAGAAAGGTCTACCGAACACTGTAGCCGTGCCCATTCATGGTGCTGTCGTACAGCTTTGCCAGTTGAGGGCCCAGGTGCAATCTTACGTCATCCACCCCATCCACAGCTAGCAGCACTGGCAAAATCTCTAAGAGCTCCTGCTCCACAGGACAGCATTCTCAGGCCGGAGTCAACGTGTCGCAGCCACGAACAGCTGGCGATCCCTCACAATGCAACACTGATGTGGGCATGCATGGCAAGCGGATGCATATATGATTCTGTCGTGCGAGCTCTCTCTCTCTCTCTCTCTCTCTCTCTCTCTCTCTCTCTTCTCTCTCTCTCTCTCTCTCTCTCTCTCTCTCTCTCTCTCTCTCTCTCTCTCTCTCTCTCTCTCTGTGTGTGTGTGTGTGTGTGTGTGTGTGTGTGTGTGTGTGTGTGTGTGTGTGTGTGTGTGTGTGTGTGTGTGTGTGTGTGTGTGTGTGTTTGAGCAGAGAGAGAGAGAGAGAGAGAGAGAGAGAGAGAGAGAGAGAGAGAGAGAGAGAGAGAGAGAGAGAGAGAGAGAGAGAGAGAGAGAGAGAGAGGGAGAGAGAGAGACGGATAGGGGGGGGGAGAGGGGGGGGACGGAGGGAGGGAGAGAGAGAGGCGCGCGGCGCGCGGGGAGAGAGAGAGAGAGAGAGAGAGAGAGGAGAGAGAGAGAGAGAGGAGAGAGAGAGAGAGAGAGAGAGAGAGAGAGCACGACGTCCACGCATATTGTAAGGAAGGGCGGGGGGGAGGGTGAATCTTGAACGAAAACACGGCACTGTTAAGGAACATGCCCCGAACAGCTTGGATCCTATATAGAGGCACAGGCCAGTGCCTTTTATCGAAGTCCGTATGGAGAAACCGTGTTCACGGCTCTCACGGCTCTCCATAGGCACAGGCCAGTGCCTATGTTCGAAGTCCGTGTGGAGAAACCAAAAAATACACCCCACCCGCCTCTCCAAGCCCCCCCCCCCCCCCCCCCCCAATAGCAAAGGACCAGCCTGAACACAGTCTATATCTTATTTACCTATGACTAATTGCTTTGCGCATTCTTTTCATCCGGGAACACCCTTCTTCATCGTTTTAGTAAGGCCTAACTGCATTCAAGGGGCATTATGCATTGTTCCAACAGCGCCTCATGGGCTCCTGAAACCCCGCTCCTCCTCTGGGCGGAGGAGACTCAGAGACATGAAAGACATATTGGGCGACAGTAGACACAAATAAAAGGTCCCCAGATCGAATCTCATGAGAATCCTCAATATCAGACCCTTCTCCCAAACCCTGAATGGAAAAAAGCATAAGCTGCAAAACAAAGAATGGAAAACATTGGATCTTCAGTAACACAATTTCCTGATCAAGAACGAGAGGATGAAGGGTCTTTAGATAGGGGGCGGACCCTGTCCTCGGGGTCGTCGATGAAGGTCCCAATTGGAACAGCATTGTCAGGCTGGAAGACATAAGAGTGGGGCGAATTGTCCACGATGATGGTGTCTGAGAGGGGCCGGCCGAGACATAGGAGATCCTTCACATAGTTGCCTTCATATGGGAAGCAGGACTCACGGAAGAGGCGCCAGCGCACCACTGACCCCGTGTCCAGCAAGTCCAGCAGGGGGTCTGCATACTTGCTCAGAGATGCTGTGAACACCACCACCTGTCCCGGAGTCCACATTCTCTCTTCACCTTCTGTCCTTCTTTGCTGATTGTTGATTTCATCTGCTTGAGGATTGGTGTAATTTTTGCAATGATACTGGGCAGTATTTCCCCGTGCTCCCCCCCCCCCCCTCTCTCTCGATCTCTTTTCCCCTGTCCCCTCCTTCCTTTCCTCCACCCCCTCCCCCTCCTGTCGCCCCATCCTCCTCCCGCCTCTCTCTCTCTCTCTCTCCTCTCTCTCTCTCTCTCCTCTCTCTCTCTCTCTCTCTCTCTCTCTCTCTCTCTCTCTCTCTCTCTCTCTCTCTCTCTCTCTTCTCTCTCTCTCTCTCTCTCTCTCTCTCTCTCTCTCTCTCTCTCTCTCTCCTCCCTCCCTCCCTCCCTGTCTGTGTGTGTGTGTGTGTGTGTGTGTGTGTGTGTGTGTGTTGTGTGTGTGTGTGTGTGTGTGTGTGCGTGCGCGTGCGCGAGCGTGGACCAGTGATTCCACCACGCATCTGCGGGGGCCTGGTACCCCTGCTGTTTCAGGCTTACAACCAGTGATGCGAGATCCAAGTGGGAACAACGGGGATGCATTGACAGGAAGGCACTTGCACTCTTTCTCCTTGTAATCCCCACTTTTCCTCCCGAAGGTGCAATGGTAATCAGGTTGAAAGGAAACATTTGGCAGGGAAGAGACAACTACCTCAAATCGCTGGCCAACAGAAGCCATGAACTCATCCATCCAGGGTCGCTTCAGCACGTAGACATCCACAATCTTTCCTTCTATCTCCACAGGGATGACATAGTCCGGGTTGGGTACTGGACGAAAGCTACTATGTACAAGGGTTTCATCAAGGTCCAGCACCAGTGTCTTCTTTCCTCGGTCCTGCTGATCCATGGGACCGAGCAGCTGTCCGACAAACCAACAACATGTCACGAGATGGTGCACACACAAAGCAAGTCTACCATGATTGTACACAAGTGGCAACAGCTCCAGAACAAATTATATATTGACAGCAAGATACAGGCTTGCAACCGACCTCACAAGATAAGTAACAACATAGCTGACAGAAATTGTGTAGGACACATGCTTGCCTTCCAAATTCGTAGCGGTAGACCAATTATAACTGCCTGAGGCACAAACACTTCAGGAGAATCAAAGGTTAAAAATGAGCATTTGAGAGATCTGGCTGTTTTAGTCTTGTATGCATCCTTTTACTTTTCCATGTCCAACCCAGCTACCTTCATGAAACCAGAGAATGGTCTCCCCCTCCCCTGCCAGTCTCTAAGGCTCCTTACAATGGAGCACTGGTCAGCACCCCTTAGTACTCAAATTCCCGTCCATAGCCCTGGTGCATGTCTTTAGAAACTCTGATATGACATACTAATCAAAGATACTGAGATAAATCGACCAGCTGACGTGGTCAGCCGTTTGTGGGTTGCATGAAGAAAACAGCATCCAACATGGCACCAAATGCAATAATTAACCTAAACGAATGCTGCACCATGTTGTGCGAGAGATGATCAGTGGCCCAGTAGTTGAGAAAAGGAGCATGACTGGTGGCTTTGATTGCAACATATCAATGAAGGAAAAATGTCTGACGGGGATTTGTACCACTTGGCCTGTGTAACGGGGTGGGGTGGGTGGCTGGGGTGGACGGATGACCACGGACTCTGCTTCATCTCTTCTGTAGAATGCATCATCCTCCCTAGGAACAAAGCAGCAGAGGAAAAGGCGCAATCGCTGCCGCCATGACCGGCGAGGTGGCGGATTGTCCCCTCCTCTGGGATACTGAGGAGGCCCTCCTGGTGGTTCCCTCGTATTTACCTACAAAAAATCTTCTCAACATTAAAAATATTAACAAGTAAAGGTCTAGCGAATTCAACAAGTGTTTGAGTTTTCCCTCTAAATTCTCAACGGTCACCAGGACACACTACTATTCTTGGCTTATGTTGCTCTGGCAAAGTATGCAAATGCAGCCCAACACGTGAAGGGCTCATCAGCAAATGAGATCCTTAGCTACACGAAGTGGAATATCTAGGTCGAATTTGATAACTGACTCAGGACTATTCCAGAGGAATAAACAGCCAGCCAGCGTTTGAACCTGTGTGATAACACTCTGCGCAGCAGCTAGGTTATCTGGCACAGCCCTTTCACCAGCCCCATCATTGTCATCTGCATCGTGCTGTCCTGCGGGGCTGGGTTTTGTGGCTAACTGAAGCAGGGAGTTCCGGGGCTCCGCTCCTTGACCAGGCGATCGTGGCATTTCAGCTACCTCTGACCACACACCCGCGAATGCCACAAAAGTGGAGATTCAAACATTAATATCCAACAACTATGAAAAGGAGAATATTTAATTTCAGCGTCCTTCGTTTAATGTCTCTGACACGCCCTTCCGGATATAGAAAGTAGCATGCGAGCCACCATTCACCGGGCTCCCAAAGAGGCAATTTTGAGAAAACCTCCTTTGCACATTCTAAAGCTGAACAAAAATAATTTGACAAGTTGCATGGTGCGATTGTTCTAGCCGCGATGTTGAGTGTCAAGACTTCATACGTCACCACCAAATACCGTACAATTATGACAAATTAAACAAGTCAGCAAGTCGGCGACGCCGACTCCGAATTCGATCTGATCTGTCTGTTTAAAGTCCGGTCAAATCAACATTGGCAAGGTAAGGTCGTGCTGGAGGTCACTCGCAGAGTTATGACTAGCTAAAACATGACGGTTTCGCAGGGGCATTTGGACTACCAACCTTCCAGGCAGAGCCCACCCATGCGTAACCGTCATCGACAATTGTGGTATCCTACCTGAGTTGTGCCTGAGTTGGCCTTCCTTTCGGCTTACTGTCCTGTGTAGAATTACTATTTAAATCGGCCTCTGTCTTGACTTTTAAGTGTCGAAAGTTCCTTTTTGACCAGAGCCGTGGTATACAATCGAATAAACTGCACGAGTCATTGGAATACTCTGTAGCATGACGTTTGGAGACGGTTTAAAGTGAAGGGGTCTCACATTAATTCTGGTCGCATTGCTGAGATTGCTATAGAGCAGAAATCTTTCGTAAGGTTTGGGTTGTTGCTTGGTGTCGGTCATCGTCAGTAATGTCAGGGGACGAAAGTCGACTGGCGAAGTAGCTGCTCATGCGCCTTCAGTTGCTTTGATCCATGAATGAAGCTGGTTATTACTACTGGGACCTCCAAGATAATTTACAGGGACCTTTTACAGATGAGCAGCTGCTGTCTTGGCAGGGTTTCCTGCCAGATGACATTCCTGTGTACACACTCAACAGCCAGCATGAGTGGGATAACGGGACAAGCTTTCGCCTTCTCCGCATTTTACTTCTGGCAGAGGCATGTTTCTTGATTGCCGTAAAAAATTGGTCTGGCCAACAGTAGTCATGACAGGCAGTGCTTTGTGGGATGTTGTGTGCTCCTCGGCACATGCTGATGCTATGCTGGACTTCCGTATCGTGAGAGTACATACACTGTGGTCATGTTCTCCTTGATTCATTGGTCAGGTGACATCTTGACTTCGTCCAGGGATATGTCGGCTCCCCCTCCCCCGCCCCCCCTCTCTCTGGGGGAAGCGAAGGGGGGCAGCCAAAATTTAAAAGGGAAACAAACAAGGTGAGGATCAAGAAGAATTGCCTGTATGAGCATGGAAATTATGGCATCTGTTTGGCCAGGTGGTAACTGATAGGTGAATCGGGGTAAATTGTTAGGACCAATTCCAGGAATGGAGTCCAAAGGGCGAGGAGTCTGATGACCCACCGAGGGAGGGCGTCTCCCCTGAGGCCCAGGAACATCAAGGAGAGATGACACCGGCCAAGATGGGACCTTCACCAGCCATCTCAGCCTCTGCTCAGCATGCGCAGCGCCAGGAAGGCTTGTGTAAAACGGAATGCAGAGTTTCAGAAGCATTAGAATGTGGTCCTGAGGCCCTCTCCCATGAAAGGGCAGCCCAACTGGGAGGACCACTTTCTTGTGAGGGACCGCTGGCTTGTACTGTACCCCCGGAGGCCAGTGCATCAAAGCTCGGCCACGAAGCAATGCCAGAGGAGTTGCAAGTTCTCTCACCACCCCAGGCCTCCGCTTCAAGTCTGTCCCAGGAAGATTTCCCTTTGGAAAGGGGCCGGCCCGAAACCCCCCAAAAGAAGACGGAGTTACAGGTGCTAGCCAAGCAAGAGGCAGCTGAAAATTTTGGAGGGGGTCCTGGACAGACAGGAATACAGGAGACTCAGCCTGATTCAGGGGGCGTGCCAACTGTAGGTTTAGCATGTGCAGGGGCTTACGTGCCAGATGAGCCATGCAGGGCCAGGCTACATGACGATGAGGTCCCAGGAGACCAGGAGACTGGCATGTCTTATGCGGATGCTGTGATTGCTGGCATCAAGATGGTGGAGCCCGGACATGAGGCAGTACAGTTGGCGGAGATGGCAGCATCTGCTGGTACAGACATTGAAAATCTCATGAGCTTCAATTACTGGGCAGGCACGGAAGAACCGGGTGAGTATCTGATCCGAGCGGGTTTTTTACCCTTGTTACATGTGCCGGGTATCCTTATAGGAGTGGAGTAAAAGCGATGCCCATTTGAATCTGCGAAGTTTTGTAAGCGTATAGATTTCGGAATTTCAAGTTCAAGAGTTTAGAATTACCACGACGTAGAATCACCACGACTGTCACATACTGCTTTCACCTGGAGTTATCAAGCAATGCGCAGAGACGGATAGATACTGTTGCAAATGCATGTCACAATTACCAAGGGGTGTCTGGCTCTGGAATCAGAGTCAAGCATGGCCATCACCAACTATCCTTTTAAAATATGAAAGGAGACATGATGCTGTGATGTTTGTCAAGATTCTACGCATAGCCAGTCTTGTTGCTGAATGATGTTGCCCACGCCCTCTCTGGAAACTCTTCCGGCTTTTCCATTGGACATATGATACCTCGTTTGGGAGAAGAGCATATGGGCAGAGAACGGATTGAAGCGCAGGACCACCTCCCCCCTATTTACCGGAGACACACATCTACACGCCCGCGCGCGCGCACACACACACACACACACACACACACACACACACACACACACACACACACACACACACACACACACACACACACACACACACACACTTACACACACACACACACACACACACACACACACACACACACACACGCGCGCGCGCGCACGCACACGCACGCACGCGCACGCACACGCACGCACGCGCACGCACGCACGCACACCGCACACAGTCACACACACACACACACACACACACACACACACACACACACACACACAGAGACACACAGTTACACAGAGAGGGGGTTTGGGGGGGGGGGGGAGAGAGGGGGAGGGGCGGCCGGCGTCCCGTGCTTTGGAGATTGCTTAGTCCTCCCCTTCTCTCTCACAGTGTTGCTTGCGCACAGCCTTACTACAGTCAATCGCACGTGTAGCATTTATTCTATGCAACTGGCAGTTTACCTTGGAAGTCCCAGCCCTTGTTCCATATTGCTTTTGTGTAGGCCAGGTGCCACCTTGGTCCTCGGCAAGCATGGGTATATCCTGAAAGTAGATGGCCCCAAGGAAACCTGGTTGCGATTCCGCACAAGCATGGGTCCATGGCTGCGCTTTTTGGGTTTTGACAAGGAATTTGTGGAGGCAGAATGGAAGGAGAAAGAGTGGACTGGCGGCTTTCCCCCCGGTGAGTGGGAGAAGTACTTAGCAGCAAGAAGAGGCCGGCACAACCGCCGCCTTGGGCGGGAAATGAGGGTGTTAAAAGCCGAGCAGAAAGCTGCAAAAGAGGCCAGGGAGAAGAAGCGCAAGCGCTGGGATGTGCGCGGTGATGAGGGATTGCCCCCGTAGTGACATCATGCTTTGAAAGGTTTGACCTGCATGGCCTTGGACATGCATGCCGATGCTTGGGGTGTCTTGAGGGGAAGAGGCACACAGAGGGTGGCCCTGTGAAACCGTATTACGAGCAACGATCCCAGCCGTTGGTCTTTCAGCGTCATCATATTAGGCCACAGAAACGTTATCACCCATTTTTGAAGAGTGGGAATTCCATTGTTTCTGGACTCGAGCAGTACTCTGTGACGTGTTATTCTAATCCTGTATCTTCTGTTTGGAGTTTCCAGTGTCACGAACATGAATTACCATAATTGCATTTATGATAAATGCATGTGTATTGTTGAGACAGCCATGTAGATTTTGAGGAATTAATGGGGGACCACGAGAGAAGATCGATAATTCCTCTAGAGGAATTAATGGGGGGCCAAAAGACGGTGGGGACTTTTACTGGACTTTCAGTTTCCCAAGCTCTTGTTTTCCCGCACGAAGAATCCTAGCACCTTCTTAGTGCAGCGTGTATATGGAGGTTCAGAACAGAAAGGGAAAGTTGGTTGCAATAGCTGTAGGTGGTCCGTTCCGTTCTATGCATGTGCGGCCAACTTTTTGCCTGCATGTCAGGGTGGCAATGGGCGGCTTGATTTTTTTTTACATCGAGCCTCACGATGTAAATTATGAAAATTGCGCAGTGGGATCCATAAATCCCTGTAAGGCCCTATTCCATCGTGTTATAAGATTTTATTTAGATATGAACCGAAGGAATGTGGAAACGTTGAGTCAGGACCTTGTAGGGTTGGGCTCCCAGATCTATATAGGATCCTGCTAACGGAGGCTCACTAGATGGAAAAATGGTGTATATGGTGTTTGCGATGTGGGCTGTAAAGACACAACCATTACCTTGTACTTTGCTCATCGCACAGCACCTACGGAAATGCAGGCAGGGTCTGTTTGCAATAAGAAGAACTTCCAATGTTGTGGTTCAAGGGGAAACTAGCTAGTGTCCCCAATGCATAAG
The DNA here is from genome assembly GCA_002005505.1 of Botryococcus braunii. Lineage (NCBI taxonomy): Eukaryota > Viridiplantae > Chlorophyta > Trebouxiophyceae > Botryococcus > Botryococcus braunii. The sequence goes on along the minus strand of KV908574.1, from coordinate 158,262 downwards.
TGTTACTGTCGAAGGCAAATGAGAATAGGGCAGTTGGGGCTTTGGGCAAGTTGCTGGGAGGAAGGAACAGAAACGTTGGGAGTAGCACATTTTTCTCTCAATGAAGTGCCTCGGCGCATGCTCAGCTGTACAGGTAGGCGTGCGCCAAAGCAATTTATTGAGAGGGATAACCATAACAGTCTCAAGTCATACATCTGCTGTCCCTCATGAGGTGATCACCTTATGATGCATGCATGACGAAACACGATTATCACGTGTCTTTCTGCTGGATCATTCCTGTAATTTTTCAACTGATGAGACTAGCAAACCCTATGATAGCTAGCTATCTCAGGGTTTTTGGGTCGCATCAGCACTAGAGCTCGCATGTTTCAAATGTTCTGCATAGGATATGCTTGCTTACACTGTCCTTTTACCAACATGTACAGGTGACGTCACACTATGGTCTGACATCAGACCAGGAGGATTGATCCTTCCGGTCTGAGACCAGCGCTGCTAGCCTTTTCCCTCTCACTCCTCGAGGAAATCAGATGTTCAATATGACTGAGTTGCCGTACGTACGTATACGTAAGGCACTTAATGTATACAAGAAAGGTAGCTTTCTTGTTGGCTGGCCATGGCTGTGGCTGTGTGAACAAAGTAGTTGGTACAAAGTACTTATCGCAGCCAAATTTCATAAAAGCACTGTATGGCACATTTTGACGCCTTAATGGCCATTACTGGACAGAATCCTGGCTCGAACATGGGGCCATATGGCCATGCATGGCGAGTGGTGTTGTGAAACGCCAGTCCCCATGATCGGCCCCATGTTTAGGCCAGAGTTTTGTCTTAATTTCCCGTTAACCCTATTCTCGTCTTTCTTCAAACCATTCCTTGCTTGCTTCACACGACATTTATGACACAATTGCAAGGGTCTAGGTTATAACTAATTAGGTGCACTTGTGCACGTGCTGGAAGACATAGCGAGGTCGAGGGGTTATTCAGATCTACAGCTGTTTTCCAGTATCCCATCATGAGTATGGGTGATTTTGGGCTCAGCTAGCAGCGCTGCCACAGCTCGGGTAACGCCTGGACAGTTTTCAAAATCGTGCTGAGGTAATCTTAAGCTTGTGGTGGGCATATATGCCTTGAAACTTTGAAACTTGTTGCTTACATGGTGTCACTATAACGCCCCCGGGGGCCGGCCCGTGCATGCACTTAGGGGGCTGCCAGTGCTACTGCTGCTACGAGTGCTACCACTATTGCAATATTGCTATCACCGAAGTATTCATCTTAACCCAGGTTCACTGGCATAGTTTTGGGTGATCCTGGGCTCAGCTGCTACTGGCCGGGTCATGCATCGATAATGTCAAAGTTCCTGCCAATTAGGACTCTTGTGGGAGCTATATGTACATGCCATGCATCTCGAGACTCGTGCTTTTATGTAAAAGCATGAGTGCAGAACATGTATGGGGTCACCCTCACCCCTTCAGCCATAATCCTTTCAGCCATAATAGCTGGTCCTGGATGTAATGTTTCCTTCCTTCCTTCCTTGCCGCCCCCACTAGGGCGGTGATTTTCATGAGGGCTCTGTAGGCATGAAGGCCCAAGCTTGTTAGAATTAACGTGAAGGCCCTTGCTTAGTTTGTTAACCTCAATCATATCAGGGTTAAAGCCCTCAGCAGAATTGACACGCGCTTGCATGCATTCCCTTGCACGTCTCTGTCAGCGCACCCGCGGTGGCCGCGGCCAACTTGCAAGCTTGCAAACCCGGCAAGTGCAAAAACTGGTTGTGTCCGTCCCTTAAATATGAAGAGTGAAGCCTACCGTCCCTTTGTGTCCGCTGATCAAGCTAAGCCTTGTTCACACTCGAAGGGGTTTGCGCGTCCGCTACAAACTGCGCATT
>KV908574.1:126380-146380 GCA_002005505.1 Botryococcus braunii | reverse complement strand
TCGGTGTCTTCAAAGCTTCGTCATTTGCAATATTGTGGTACTCCAGCTCCGTATTGCAAGGCTTCCTTGACTTGCCTTCTTGCAGCATTGCTGGTGGCTGCAAAGATAATCGGGATCGCACAGTGCTAAGATATATGTGAAAGTTCTAAAGTAATAAGACAGCTTTCTATTGGGCAAGTAAAACGTGCCTTGCGGGATATGCAGCGTGTATTGGCAGCTGTGGAGACAATGGGAGGAGCCACAGCAATTTGCTCAGACAAGACAGGAACTTTAACAGAGAATCGGATGACAGTTGTGGCAGGATGGTTCCCTTCCAAAGTTCAGTACACAGCGCCAGCCCGAGAAGATTTGTCATCCGCATTGGCTGATGAGTTTGAGATGAACTGCGCGCTCAACTCAAAAGTATGCATTTGCTTGTAACTTGTATGGAACTATGTAATTGGACAGAAAACATGTTGGAATGGACAGATAGATTGAATAAAGCCCTTGCATATTATGGCGATTTTTTTGTCATAGCATGGTACAAGCGCATGCCGAGCCCATCCCACCATCCTCCATCCACGCGCAGAGGTGTGTGTGTGTGTGTGTGTGTGTGTGTGTGTGTGTGTGTGTGTGTGTGTTTGCGTGTGCGTGTGTGCGTGTGTGTGCGTGCGTGCGCTGGCGTGTGTGTGGGTGTGTTGGGGGGGGGGGTGGGCGAAGGCGTGGCGCTGTGGTTGAAGATATGGGGGGAAGCAGGGTACGGATGGAGAGGGGGTGCTGGAATGCAGTAGCATGTGTGTGTGTGTGTGTGTGTGTGTGTGTGTGTGTGTGTGTGTGTGTGTGTGTGTGTGTGTGTGTGTGTGTGTGTGTGTGTGTGTGTGTGTGTTTGTGTGTGCGTGCGTGCGTGTGAGTGCGTGCACGTGTGCGTGTGCGTGCGTGGTCGCGCGCGCGCGCGCGCGTGTGTGTGTGTGTGTGAGAGAGTGTGTGTGTGTGTGTGTGTGTGTGTGTGTGTGTGTGTGTGTGTGTGTGTGTGTGTGTGTGTGTGTGTGTGTGCGCGCGTTAATGGCAAGCCAGCATTATGACTATGTGCTGGAGCTGCTCTGGCTGAAACCTCTGTTGTTGTGGCTGGGTCAGGCTTTCCTTGTCATCAAGGACAAAGGTCTGCCAGAGATGGTGGGCAATAGGACAGAGTGTGCTTTGCTTCTGTTGATTCGGAGCTGGGGTACAAACTACAAAACGATTCGGGATACCCATTCCCATGATCTGGTGTATGTGTATGGCTTTTCTAGTGATCGCAAGATGGCCAGTGTGCTGCACAAACGATCCGATGGATCACATCGCTTATACTGCAAGGTGCGACTCCAGACAGAAACCTCTTAGGTGCCAGACACGCTTTGCTTGCTCAAATTCTGTTGTGCGCAAAATGTAGAAAATTTCTAACAAATCCATTGGGCCCTGTGAAATTCTGTGCTTGCAGTACAGTACAGTGTTGCTCTGGACTACGTAGTGCAAGGTGACTGATCTGCCTGTGCTGAAAGTCTGAAGACCATAACATCTCCAGAGGGTGGGGGGGGGGTGTGGGGGGGGGGGATGTGTGTGGACATGGTGGGAAGGGGAGTGGAATGGTGAAAGGAGGAGACATGTATCTACGTGTGTGTATGTTCACTTTATTTGAAGGCTAACTGGTAGGAGATGGAGCAATGGGGATTTGCATTTACATGGGGCATGTATATGAATGTGTGCATGGTGACATCTGTGAAGGCTCTATGGTAGTAGAGAGAGTAATAGGAAGTTGATGTGACGAGGGCATGCATCTGCTACGTGCATGGTGTGATGATTGGAGGGGATATGGTAGGAGGGAGAAAAATATGAAGTTAAAGTGAGGAATAAGGCGCCTGCCCTGTGCCCCAGCTCTTTCTTCCCCTCTCCCTCCCCCCGTCCCCCCCTCCTCCTCTCCTCCAACCCCCCCCCCCCCAGGCCCCTCACCTCTCACTCTCTCCCCCGTTCCCCCTCCCCCCACGCACGCGCGCACACACATACACACCGACCACGCACAGATGCCCCATCGAGGATAAAAAGGCGGCCGGGGAGGAGAAAGTGTGGAGGGAGACGCACGCCTACTATATGTTCCATTTTTTGTCCTGGTCGCTTTTGGCAAAAATCCCCTTCTTGATGCCAACATATTGTTAGTCTCGTGACAAAAGATTTGCGGGTGAGCGCCAGGGAGCATCGGAGATTGTGCTGAAGCGCTGCATCTCCGTGATGAATGAGGATGGGAAGCCGATTACCATGACAGACGATATGGCAAAGCAGTTGGGAGAGGACGTGACTCTCATGGCATCCAAGGGGTTGCGAACACTCGCCCTTGCCATCAGAGACTTTCCTGCTGAGGCATGCAGTGACGCTTCAGCATTCGAGTTCCCACCAGAAGAGCAGCTCACTCTCCAGTGCATCGTCGGCATTAAGGTTGGTGCAGAGCAATGTTACTTCCTGCTTATGGTTCCTTCAACCTGGCCTTTCGATCTTCGCCTAGGTTGTTCCAGCCGTGTCAGGCAGGTTGAAGGGAAGGCCAGAGCTTGTTTTGGAATCCTCTTAAACTGTTATGCAAGGTAATTGGAGCTGCTGGCATTTGCAGGATCCCGTGCGAGCAGAGGTGCCAGATGCAGTGGCAGTATGCAAACAGGCCGGCATCTTTGTCCGGATGGTCACAGGGGATAACATCTATACAGCCAAACACATTGCTGCAGAGTGTGGCATTCTGTCTGAGGACGGTTTGGCCCTGGAGGGACCTGCTTTCCGACGCATGACCGAAGAGGAGCTGCTGCCCCTCCTGCCCAAGTTGCAGGTTTATTTTTGTCTCATTGTGTGCTCGCATGTGTGTGTGTGTGTGTGTGTGTGTGTGTGTGTGTGTGTGTGTGTGTGTGTGTGTGTGTGTGTGTGTGTGTGTTTTGTGTGTGTGTGTGTGTGTGTGTGTGTGTGTGTGTGTGGAGGTGTGTGCGCGCGCGCGTGTGCGTGTGTTTGTTTCCCTCATGAAAGAAACCAACTTTGCCCTACATATCTTGCCCCCACTTGGCACTGTGTTTTGGAATGTACAGCTGTCGCCTGCACATCGTTCTATCTCTTTTTAAATGGGCTTTTACCCGAATACAGCCAATGCCTCTCTACTGTGGCAGAAATGACAGGCGTGCGCCTCATTGCTGCCACATGTCGACCGTGTTTCCACAGAGTCTTGACACTGCACCTCATCGTTTCTGACGCGGTTCTGAAGTGGAAACTCGAACTTGTTTTTAACTGAGTAGCAGGGCTCGGGGCTTTTTTGGATTTAGGGATCGAGTATTGCACATCCTTCCACCCTCCACTTACTCCTGTGGGTTTTGTAAGGGTGATGGCAATGTGGTTGTAGCTGTCATGATCCAACAACAATGAGAATACAGTTTGAGGTAAAGGGGTGATGACAAACGACAGGAATATGTTGTTAGCAAGTAATGAATTCTGGGCTGCTTATCGTAATGGCTATGTTGGAGTTTGTGTATGTGCTTGTTGATTTCGAAGCCATTTAGCTTTGGTGCTCTTGCGCAGGTGCTGGCTAGGAGCTCCCCAAAGGATAAGTACAACTTGGTGAAGCTGCTCAAGAAGAAGGGTGACATTGTGGCAGTGACAGGAGATGGAACTAATGATGCACCTGCCCTGAAGGAGTCTGATGTTGGCCTGGCTATGGGCATAGCAGGTACTTTGTCTACTTTCTGGCCTTTGATTGCAGGTTTTCCAAACGGGGTAGCATCCTAGCAAGCTTGTCCTCAACAGTCGCGTGTGGCCTGCCTTTCTGGTTGCAGCCATCAATGTCTTGGCTTAAATTGGAGTTATTCCCTTTCTGTTGAGCTGGAAGCATGCATTTGGAAATCTTCTCCTGGTGGACTCATGTCATCCTTGCTTTGTTGCAAGGGGCACAATGATTACTTTCGAGTGGTATCTATGTTTGGTCCTGTTCAGAATCTGGTTGTCTGCCAGTCTGATTCCAGTATTTATGGGTTCAGCCCAGCAACCGGTTCTGCGACATACCTCTGTTTTAAGGCACCATCCTTCACCAATCCTTTGCATGTGTACCCATGCCCTGATGCTCTGCCCTACCAGCATTTCCTCTGATGTAGGGTAGTTGTCTTCTGGAGATTTCCTCCTAGCTCAATGTACCAATCTACTGGGATGATTTAGGTCATTGTCAGGCCTTTCCCCTGAGTATCTTCAGTTTTTTGGAAGTTGAAGTTGCTTACCTACCCCCCTTCCCATATTACAAACAAGTATGTTCCTGCCACGTCCACCATATAATTTTTGATACTTCTTGTCCATAAGCTGCTGATGGACATTCAGTATGGACTTCCCATGGTGGTGAGGAGGAAAGAGCTCTCGTAGGTCGTCTGTGGTTCCTTACTAGACCACAGTGATTGAGCGTGGAATGACTTAGAAACACTCATGCTTATAACATGACACATTTGCTCCTGTATGCAACAGGCACTGAAGTGGCCAAGGAGGCAGCAGACATAGTCATCATGGATGACAACTTCAAGTCTATCGTCAAATCAGTGCTTTGGGGTCGGTCTGTATTTAACAACATTCGGAAATTTCTTCAGTTCCAGCTGACCATAAACTTTGTGGCTCTGGTGGTTGCCTTTGTGGCTGCTGTTTCTGAGGGTGACACGCCGCTAAATGTGCTTCAGCTGCTGTGGGTCAATCTTATCATGGATGCCCTTGGTGCTCTTGGTAAAGCTCACCTTCCCTGGTCATAATGTGCCTGGCACTGAGTCTCATTGCATTTCTGGGTGGTAATGTGTGCCCCCCCCCCTTCCTCTGTTTACCTTGCCCTGCCCAGCGCCCCTGCTAATCAAAACAACAGAGTAATCTGCACGCGCACGCGCAAACACACACACGCACACACGCACGCACGCGCGCGCCCCCCCCCCCCCCCCACACACACACAAACCGGCCTGAGGGGAGTTGCGAAGTGCTTAGGATGCAAAAGTTTTTATAGGAGGTGGGGATGAGGGGGGCAGGACAAGTATGATGCAATGCAGACATTGGAGGGGCTCCTGCATTTGGCATTAAAGCTCCTGTGGCAAAAGTATTCATCCAGGTTTTATCGGAAGGGTTAGGTGTGCAAATTATAGGTGGGGTTAGTTGAAAATTACCTGAAGTGGATTGGCCGTCTGTGTATATTGGCTGGGAGGCATTACCATTGTGAGAGGAAATGTGTAATACACTTCCCTCTTCATTCATTACTCCCATCAGAGTAACATGCCAGGGGCCTGCAGCAGGATCCCCATCCATTTTAACCTCGCTGTTTGTTAGGGACACGGCAGGGACTCTTGAAAGGGCCACCCCCCCCTCCCAGTGTTTCTCCACATACTGTAACTTGTAATGTCCTAAATATGCTGTCTTCAGGCTTCACATGCTGCAACTTGTAATGTCTAAAATATGCAGTCTTGGGTCACAGCCCTGGCCACGGAGGATCCATCCCCAGATCTGCTGCTTGACAAGCCCCATGGGCGGGATGAGCCACTAATCAGCAGCAGAATGTGGAAGCACATCATCACCCAAGGCTTTTATCAGATGTTCTGGATTTTCCTTGTATTTTATGGGGCTCCTCGTCTGCTGACAAAGTATGAGGTGGGTTTGTTGCAAAAGGCAGCAGGTGTCTCTCATGTTGTTGTCATATCCATCGCAAGTTTTTCTGCGCCATCAGATTATACTTACAAGCCAGGTTTGTGTAGCTGTGGATTGAGATTTGAGTCTCTGCCTGTAGGAGGTTAATGCAAGTAGTGCTAAGACTGTGGCATGACCATTTCCATGGATATCCTATAAGAAAGAAATGCATTCAGAAGTGAGTACTTAAAGAGACTCTGGAAGAGCGGAAGTACAAAGAAGCTAAAGGCTTCTTTGCATGTGAAAAGATTATTGAAAAGTAGAAATCAATCTGCCTGCAGGCAGTAATGTGAGATATCTGTTTAAACTGTGCAGTTGCACTCGCCGTGTGTGCCATACCGGAATGTGGACGCCGGCCACACAAAGGACTTCAATGGCTCGCTTGTCAACGTTGGGATTCCGGGCACGCCCTATAATCCAATTGCGCCTTCACCTGTGGGTATAGTTCCCGATACAGCTGGCTGCCGCAAGGGGCCTTGCGTGGATCTCTGCTGCAACGTTGATGCTTCTGGCTTCTGCGTAGATAATTTATTGCCTGCAGGGCGCTACCGACCAAGTGCGAATCACTCACCTGACTTTGAAGCTTTGAAAGTTGGTGTTGCCCTGTTTGTCGACATTAAGCACGTTAGTTAACTTTGTACCTTTCTTGTGATTCTTCCCTTTCTTAGGAAGATAGATAGCATTGCTTTGCGGCACATGTGACACCCGTGTGCTTCGCGAGGATGCAGCTAGGAAGCATGCATAAAGATCTTCAAGATGCTTTGCAAGTTTCTGTGGAGCCTTTGAATTTGTCATCAAGCGTTGGTACCATATTGTAGCCTTAAGCGCTGTATCCAAGATGTTACTATTTTGCCTTGTGTACTTCTGTCGAACTGAACCGTCGTGCCTAAGGCTTGGGGAAGATGTGCACATGATAGGCATGACAGCACTAAGTGCATACGTCTGTTTAGGTGGCCTTGCCATAATCATGCAATACTAACAGATGTCTTGGGATGTTGGACGTGCATATGATGGGCATGACAGCACTAAGTGCACACGTCTGTTTAGGTGGCCTTGCCATAATCATGCATTACTAACAGATGTCTTGGGATGTTGGACGGTATCTGGAGATGTGCCCTGTGATTCAGATGTTTGGTGTCATCCCTGGTAGTCTTCTATTTTGCTAGTCCAAAAAGTATCCACTTTTACTGCATTCATCAGACCAATGCAAAGCTCATGATGGAATGTTTGGTGTGCGCAGATGAACAGCCGGTCTGTTGGTTCAATGGTGTGGACTCAAATGGCTTCCCCACATGCGGTAGGAGACGGGTGCGAGACAATCCGGGTAATTTCTGCGAGAGTGGAGAGTCATCCTGTGCTCGGTCATGGGTCTTCCGCCATCTAGATGACCAGGTAGCTCAGTCACAACCGATGTCTGTAACCTGTTCCCTTTGCTTCCTTTCGTACTTCACAGGCCTCTTGTGTAATAGCCTTGTGCAGGCGATCACTTCCCCTTGTTTCCTCTCTCCCTGCCTCCCGCCCCCCCCCCCCTTCCGTCTCCCCCTCCCTCCCTCCCTCTCTCTCCCCCACTCTCCCTTGCGATTTCCTTGGGGGGTCCCCTACTTCATGATTTTTTTCTACCCCAGTTCTTAGGATGGGGTTCTGTATGCTTAGGACAAATTTGTTAGACTACCAGAAATCTTCCAGGTGGGGGTTATTATCCTTTTCTTAGGCAGCACATGTGTTTGGGCTGGTGAGTTAGTATAGTGCATGGACCATGTCTGGGGTAAAGCTTGGATGGGTAGTCAAAAACTGGCGACGTACGAAATGTCTGAGTAGATGGCTCTTTCTTGCAGGCCAACTCCCAGTTCGCCAAGTATTTAGATGAAGACCGGAAGATGTACGACTCGGTCATCTTCAACTCCTTCATCTGGATGCAGATCTTCAACCAGTTCAATGCACGCAAAATCAATGACGAACTAAATGTTTTCGCTGGCATTTGGAAATCTAAGGCATTCTTGTACATTGTGGTGAGTACCATGCTGCATTATACATCATGGGTTCAAGATTTCCCATCTATCAATGTCCTTTATGTTCGCATTCTTTGACCCAGTGGAGAATACATCCATTGGTGGCTGTAGTGCGGGCCTGTGGGAGCCATGGGGGTGTGGCTGAGGACTTGCTTGGCTCCACACTCGCATCCAGCGCCAGACCTGCCTTTACATTGCAACCCTCTCCCTTTCGGTGTGGAGCTGGAGTGATGGGAGTCCGTGTCGCTCGTCGATATAATTTGCTTCAGTGGAACTGCAATTTTGGCAGTTGTTTGTATTTCCCCCCCACCCCCCCCCCACAAACACACACACTCACTGTGTGTTTGCGTGTGCGTGTGTGTGTGTGTGTGTGTGTGTGTGTGTGTGTGTGTGTGTGTGTGTGTGTGTGTGTGTGTGTGTGTGTGTGTGTGTGTGCCTGTCTGTGTGTCTGTCTGTCTGTGTCTCGTGAATTGTTGTCTGTTGATGCATGCAGCATGCTTGTCAATGAGTCTGCTTCTATCCCCCCCCCCCCCCCTCTCTCTCTCTCTCTCTCTCTCTCTCTCTCTCTCTCTCTCTCTCTCTCTCTCTCTCTCTCTCTCTCTCTCTCTCTCTCTCTCTCTCTGTCTCTCTACAACAGACCCTCCAAAAGAGAAGAGCTGTGCTCCTTTTCCGGAGCATGGGCGTTTTTCAACCATTGGAAATTGATGAATAAAAATGTGCATGTGTCAGAGTGGACAGCGGCATGCCTTCTGCTTCTGCTTCTGCTTCTCTCCTGTCATATGTCCTCTGAAACCTAATGACTCTATGTGTTGGGACTTTGGTCAGGTCATCGAAGCGGGGCTGCAAATAGTTATCATGCTGACGCCCATTCGGTCCTTCTTCAAGGTCACGTCCCAGGACTGGGGTGAGTGGCTGTTTGCCGTTCTGACGGGGGTGGGATCCTTGGTGGTAGCTGTCGTCATCAAGCTTGCAACCCGGTATGCACCCCAGCAGAAAGCATAATTAATGCTTTCTGCTGATGACATTGTGCATATTGAGGTCTTTTTGCCTGTCCATGATTTATCAGCATCCTGCTGATTGGATGCTGATTACATGGGTATTTGCTCCCAATGCATTTTTCTTGGATGAGTCAGTCCTGCTCCTACTCCATGGCTCTGTTCCAAAGTGCCCCCCCCCCCCCATCCTCGGCCTATAGAGAATGAAACATGGCGCGCTGGAGGGTGGTAAATCAGAGCTAGAAACTCTATGATCAATTACTGCTGCTGTCCATGCTACAGCGGCTTAACCACATGCACTCAGATGTGGGGTGGAGGTGGAGGGTGGGGAGCTGCTATCTGTCTTTGTCTGATACTGTGACCGCATGTCCTCCCTGACAGGCTGGCGTTCTGTGGCATGCCTGCACCAGTGTCTTTGAAGGGGCTTGCATTCTTATCATTTGGGTAAGTTGTTTCAGCCTATGTACAACCTACGTCCACCTGACAACAGAATGGTGCCGTGCCACTTCTGCAGCAATGACCACACAGGGTAAAAGTTCAGAAAGACCGGTTCTCTTCGGTTCTGCAGACATTCTTACGTCGACTGCTTAGGTGCTCCATAGGGCACTGCCCTGGTTATTTGAAAGCTGACTTGTTGGAAAGCCTTTCAACGAGTCAGCTTTCAAATAACCAGGGCAAGGCCCTATGGCCCTATTGTGCCCCAGACAAGTTGCAATCCCTTGGTTCTGCCACACTTCGGCTGAAGTTCTCGACAATTGAGGCAGGTCTACCAGTTCGTCTGTACAGGACCTGAAAGTACAGCTGCAGTTCTGATCAAGAAGGTTGTCCGGCTGCGCTCCCTGCGGCAGTGGTTTCCTTCATCCCACTTGCTGTAGTAGTACTGGAGGGGTGGATGGAGTTAAGGACGAAGGGAAGAGGGAAAGGTTTCATGCTCTCAGATGTGCACAGAGGATCGCATGGCAGAGAGAGTGAGAGGGCAGATGGAAGCTGAAATACATGGGGTCTGAGTGGGTGGGAGCGTTTTTTTGGGGGGTGTGGGGGGGTGGGGCAGAGTTAACGCGAGAGGCAGGGACCTAATCCTTTGAGACTTGGATGCACGGGAGGGACGAAAAGTTGATATTGCGAAGGAGGGAGTATGCCAACTTGGGTTTTGGTGCCGATACAGAAGGGAAAACCCTTATCACAGTACAGATCCAGGTCCTGACAGTACAGCTTCTGGTTCAGGCATTAAGGGGGTTGATGTTAGCGGGTGAGCAGACAGCTAGACTCGTGGGGCGTTTTCCCTAGGGTGAGGCGCTATACAGCACCCATCACATCGCCTGTCAGCCGCACTTACCTGTGTGTCCGCTCCCGAATCCCCCGCCTTCGTTGCTGTCCCCACCTCAGGTTGAGGTTCTGGAAACGCCGTGCACCTCTCTTCGAGGTGTCTGAAACGTCGCGGATAGTTGCCACTCCGAATGGAGGTTAAGCCCCCTCTTTTTCCTCTCTCTGTGACGTTGGCAGGATGCCACAGTACCCACAGAGCCCCCAGTACCCCCAATTGCACAAGGCTCGAGCATGCCTTTCGCCTTGACAGCGTCCCAGTACCTTGACACAGTCCATGCCCCACCAGCTTCTCCACGGGTGCAGCATATGATGAAGGACTCCACATCTCCAACTGCAGATCCATGACTGACAGCTGCTCGTTGCATGCACCCAAAATGCGCATGCAAACTCAGATGGACCTTGCCACAGTCATGACAGGTTATTATACACTCAGAATGCCTTGGACGTCCCAAGAAACTGAAATGGGGCAGGTGTGGGGTGTATGGCCAGTTGCCAGCTTGGGTAGCTTAAAAAGCATTTTTTGGGGGAAGCAGGCAGTGGTCTTTGGCGTATGTTAGGCGTACACCAGTGTGCAACATGGCAGCTTGTACCATGCACTCCATATGGTGAGCGGCCAGCAACATGGGGAAGTCTTGATTTAGGTTATGAATACTGGCACATTTGGACAGCTATGGCTGTATAGACTGATTCCCAAAGGGCGTCAAGGGGTTTTTCGTTAGCAATTGTGGGTACCTCCATTGCAGGGTAAGTGTTGGATCAGGACTATCTCCCGTTCTTTTTTCTTCACACTCGCTGTCAAAAAGGACACTCTAGAGAAAGGTTGTTTTGTTGAATGGTAGTGTCCAGCACTTTTGACGCCATATTTTCGACCAGAACATGTCTGTACACAGGGGCCGTCTTTCCTTTGCGCCGAGGGTGACCTATGCGCCGCGCACCCCGGATGCCGTACCCTTATCAACCCGCGTTACTCCAACACTTGCACGAGTCTCACAGTTTCAAGGTCCAGCATACACCAAGAGGCCAACCATTGGGCCTGAATGGCGCCCACGCGACTCTCGCACCATGTCCCTCAGCAGGCCTTCTGTCATTGGAAGCATCTTTACTCAAAAGTCAGATGTCCCGATCTTGCGCAAAGTCACGTCCCAAGATGATAGGGTCATGCGCCTGTTGGGCTCTGGCAGTGGGCCACACTCAGCCACACAAAGCTTTCGAAGACGTAGTGTCCAAAAGCAATAATTCTGGCAAGCAAAACTTGACCCACACAGGTGTTGCACTGAATCTTTATCTGTCCTCACATGCCTTGCGGAGCATCACATCAGCAACCCTCATGACAGTAACCAAGCTCCAATGTTTATGGAGTCAAGCGCCCTTTGTCAGCAAGTAAATCAGTTCCTCACCTGGGGCCTGGCCATTGCCTATTGTGGATCCGCTCCAGACATGGATTACTTAGATATTTTTCAGGCAATGTACATCACATTAGAGAAACTTTCTACACCTGCTGTCAACCAACCTTGTTATGCCGCATTCATAGCCGTGAAGCTCTGCGTTTGAGTGCATGGTGGCAAGAATAAGCTTGGGATTCTTGGGGCAAATGGGGAATTTCTGTTCAATTTTTGCCCTGCCCTCCCCAACACATTCTTCCGCTTTCGGGGGAGGGAGGAGTGGTGTCTTTTTTATGGACCTCGCCTAATTTGGGTTACATGGGGTTGCGATTGCAGGCTGATCTGGCATGAAGGCCCTCATCCTACCTTCAGAGGATGGAAGAAGCAACATCCTGGGTTTGATCCATCAACTTAACATCCATCTGTTGCAATGCGTCGAGCCTGTAGTGTTGGTGCATCGTCCGGTGTCACATGTTAATATTGTGGGCAAATGCGAAGCCCTGACATCACTGAGCTTATAATGTCATTTCTTTGGTAAAAGGGTTTGTAGAGCCACTCCAGATTATCAATGGTACTTTGCTGATTTCAGTATGAGCAAATGATCATGCTGAGCTTGGATGTGCATTCAGCGTTCCTTTTGATGCCCTGCCTGACAGTTGCAGGCATTCTTTGGTACTTTCTGATGGAACATTTAGTAGCTTTCAATCGTGGCAGACGTCCACACACATCAGGGGCTGTGTACAGACACCTGCCGCGTTCCTGCTTTGTACTTGGTGTGGGATGGGAAGGACGTTCCACTCAGTGTGATCTTTCGGTCTTCTAAGAAGACGCTTGACCTGCAATTAGGCAGTAAACTAGCCTGTATACCTTCGCTCTGCCTTCAACAGCGGAAGTTCTTACATGTATTGGATGCCGCTGCAGTGTTCAAGCTGTATCATTAGCCCCAAATACAGGAGCTTGGTGCTGGCCTGATATGTATTTGGTCGGGTGCTGTTAGCCGCTGACATGTTCAGCACATATCATGTGGATTACCTGAGGTTGTTGTCCAGCTGGAGGGCCGCTCAACTTTGCCCTGTAGGGGGTGAGTCGGAGCTCATGAAGTACAAAAACGAAGATGCAAGGCTGTATTGGCAGGCCTGAAAGGGTTCGTCGCTGAAGTTGTTGGCCATACTCAATTTGGCATTTTCCTAAAAGGAAAGGGCGAAGGCCAGGAGAGGTCACGACGGAACGAGATCTATGGTGATGACAGGTGGAGATTGGTGTCAATGAGGAAAGGAGGTGTGGGAACACATGAGGGGGGTTCACTGGGCAATCCTTTTCACACTCGAAGTTCGTCTACTGTAGCTGAGGTATCAATTGTTCATGTCTGGAGGGAGGCTGGTTGTGCTCTTCCAGCAATTATCATGTTTGTAGGCGTAAAAGGTACGCTGGAAGTTTTGACGATTAAAACGTGAAAATGGTCTTTCTAGGCATTAAAAGTTGCAATGGAGCCTCAGTCAAGTAAAGGTTTACGTACAACCTCCTCTTGGTTGTCTGTTCTGGGTGTGGTCGAAACGTACATTCAGAGCACTATTGCTTCGTAGCTGGAGGGATGTGCCAAGCCCTTAATGGGCACAGACATGGTGCCAACCGTCCCAAAACGCCCAATCTCCAGGGTAGATAAATTTCGGTGGAAAAGCAGGTCGTCAGAGTCGAACAAGATTGGGACGACACATTTTGGACGAAGGAAGTTGCGATGTGTGTATATTGCAACACATCAAACATGACAACATGGTTGTATGATTGTTCAGCTGGAAGGTTGGACGTTTGCAGGGATGACAGGTACATTTCTTGACAAATTCCGGAGACGTGCGTTGACGCAGGGCAACTGTGAAGTAGCCCATGCAGTTCAAGTGTATGCTTTGCAAGGCAACACCATATTTAATTGATTGCAACATGCTAGTTTTTAAATTCACCAGGCTCTGATGAGCTGGGGATGAAGTACTCTTTTGCTTCACCATCGGGGTTTGAGGAAGGCTAAATCTGGATTATATGTACTTAACTTTCCCTTTTGACTGACCGATGAAAAGTCGTCTCCGAACTCTTAAGGTTCAAGCTGTAAGGCTTCCCACTCACCGTGCAGCAAAGATATTCTTCGTTAAAATTGGCAAGCAAAGGATTGACAGGACAAAGAGTCCAAGAAGCCAGGTTAAAGATGCGTCGTACCCTCCTCTTCTTCGCTGTGTGGTGCGGCTGCTTCTTCTCTTCTTATTCATTCAAAGAGGCTGGCGACCAAAGCCCGTTAAGAGAAGCGGGTGACACCTTGTTTATGGTCTGCTGCAGTAAAAGCATAAAAACGGGCGGTCCTTTTCTTACAGCAGTTGTCTGTTTGATAGTCTCGAGTCTGCTCAATAAAAGGTTTGTGTCCGTTTCCGCGGAATCCACTGCATCCTGCTGATCAATACAGGGCAATTAGTCATGCTAGATTGGGATAGGATTGGGATAGGACCGATAATATAATTGAACTCCTATGACAAGTGGTCCAGCAAGTGGATCATACAGTCTTGGTTGTTGGCAAAATAAAGGTGACTTTGGGAGACATGCTCATGTGCAGGGCATGTTACCAGGTCTTCAGTAAATCGCTGAGGTCGTAAGTTGTCCGTGTTTGGCAACTCAATGTATAACATCTCGATTGCCATCGCTGCCTCATGTGCAGGACACGCTTTCCTTATCCACAAATGTTTCAGGCCAGACGCAAGTCACAAAAGCAATGACTCGAAGCCTTCTGTCCTCAGGCGGACGTGCTATCCTGGGCCGACGCGGGGCCGACTGGCCCCACCGCTACACAAAGCACAATACGTACATGTCGGCCACGCCAGTCTGCCTGTTACAACTTTCAAGATACACACATCTAGCCACAGGCCTGCCTCCTTGTGTGTGAAAGGGGTGGCAGGGGTGGTGAGTGTTGCACACCAGCGTGGTGTTGCTGTGCGTGTGGTGTTTTGTGTGTGTGTGTGTGTGTGTGTGTGTGTGTGTGTGTGTGTGTGTGTGTGTGTGTGTGTGTGTGTGTTGTCATACAGTCCACAGATTATGCCAAAGCGAGTCAAATAAGAGACAGGGAACAGCAAAACATGAGTAGGAAACCACTGTTAATATCAAGTTAGCCGAAACCAGCTTCCCTTGCTGAAGGTATCTCGCACCACCGAGCACCTTGTACAAGCCACCCTCATTAAGCATGCCCCCAGATGAAGTAATTACATTCCTGCCTGCCCTTCGCATTAATCAACCTGAAGAATAGCCTTGCTCTGATTGAAATCCGTGGTGGTTCTGAAATTACCAGTAGGAACGCGTTAAACTGTGTTTCATTATAAGAAACCTAACAGACTCGAGTAAAGCTCGTACACTAAGCGACAATGACTTTATTTGGGTCCTATACAGGATTTGAGGCGAGGGGGCGAGGGGTATACTTAAGCTTCCTTGTGATTCCTCCTTTGCTGGAGGCATGATTCAGTCTTCGATATCGTTCAACCTCTCAGCAGTCCACGCCAGCACTTCGCATGTCAAACCGGGAAACTGCTTGTCACAACTTCCAAAGATGATCGCAACCGCTCCATCAGCTCATTTGTGACACAACGATTGTACACAACGAGCAAGTCCTCTTTTCACTGGCGGATGCACCTGCTATGTGGGAAAGCTTCCCCCACGCTGCGTTGGTGCACACACACTGACCCGGGCCACAGGCCAGTCCCTGGGTACTCCCGAGGACAACTCCCCTGGGTGGCACGGTGGACAATGATGACACTGAGCACGTCAGCTATAGAAGCACGGTTTTGCAATCACCAAGTATGGTGTTCCTAGATACTACCAGCTGCGTAAGAACACGAGGGTCAGCATACTCCTGATTGCAGCAAGGCATTCTGACCATCAAACAAGAATATCACACGTTTCATCCCGTCCTCCCTTTAGGATGACTTTTTGTGCCAAAAAGGCGTCTGGCCACCCTGGCCAGCGTCCAATCCGCAACGATTGGGGTTATGTCGGTGGATTCCCATGAACGGTAATTATCCTCTGCACTGCGTACAGCCCCACTGATGACGACGCGCCCTCTTTGCAGGATTCCCCTGACGTGCACGTAACATCCAACTAGCCAACTAGAAATGGTGGCTATGTGCGCACTTCAGGCACCTTGTGGATAGCTCTCGGATATGGATTTGTCCATCACCTGTGCCATTACGGTGCACGTGGGCCCATCTGTCGCACTTCAGTCCTGAAGCTGGCCCTTTGAGCTCTTTGAGCTCTTTTAAAAAGTGAAGCATACCCCCCCCCCCTGGCATTTAGCTCGGAGCCCTCTTAAGAACAATCTCAGACCTGGAGCCTGACTTCTAGAACCTGACTTAATGCTGCTGAGCCAAGGGCGCTCGCACTACACATATAAAATCAATACAAACAATATAGGTATGAATGTTAAGAATCCCTCTGACACCCTCACGGCATGAGGTGCCAACAGAGTGCCCCTTGCCGCATTATACTGAAGCAGGGCAATCTCTCGCCTGCGCCAGCCCGTAGAGGCTGATGACATGGAGACACTGCTTTGCTGCCACAAGTTTTTGAAAATCAAATGCACACGAGCCATCCTGCGGAACTTGGAGATGCACCATCAAATGGGTCGAAGCCCCATTCCACCCTTCCCAACCCCAAATGCAATCTCGATAGGCAACTCGAAACTTGCAATATTGGCAAGCAGCGTCCGCCAAGGGCTTGCCACCGCCGGCCCAAGCTTTTCGGGCATTATGGCATACCAATGATACGTAATGAGCCACTTAGAAATTCGGGATCCACACAACAAAACGTCCTCCAAAACCTTCAGCTTCTAGTTTTCACAAAACTACGGGACGTCCATCAATCCTCCCAGAGAACGCCCATCAAAACGGTCCTGCTGTCCGCTTGTACAGGTCGACAAATACGCGCCGGAAGCTCTCCACTATCTTAAAAAGCTTCCGCATGATTCTATGTCCTCGGACGAGGGAGCTAAAATACAGAGAACATGCTGGGAACTATAAAAGAGCAAGAACACTATCTGTAAGGCTCCGTTGTTCTAGTCCCCCCCCCCCCGGCCCCCCTTCAGTCTCATGGCCAGGCCAAAAGCCAGACGCTGATATGGCATGAGGAACTCGATGAGAAGCTGCGTCATACGCAAGGGAACCCCCTGATTTCACGTGAGGCAGGATGGAGCTACGCGCCAACTTCCCAGAGTCAAGCACAGCTAAGAAGCTTCAAAGCCAAATTTGGCAACCATCCTCTCCGTGCCCAACTGTGGCTTGCGGCCTAACCTACACACACGGGTGAGCTGGGAGTCACAAGCTGGATACTCTTTTAAGTCCCAAGTCTCCCGTCTCTTCTGATATGAATGAAATGTGGAGCCACAGGCCAATAGTGACCTGTGGAGAGTCTCCCAAGAGTCGCACAAGAACAGGTGCTTATTTGAACACACTGGGCAGCCCACAAGTGCAGAGCATCTGGTAACTGTCAAGTAATGCTCAACCCGCTCTGGCTGTTAATTTTGCCCAATTCAGTCGCCATACCTGACGCAGGGCATCAATTGCGCTTCGCGCTGGCCGACAGTAGTGACACTAATATCACTCCCCCACTTGCAAGCCTGGCAGCTGCAGAATTCCGCACACTGAAAAAGCTCTTGCCAGACTGCGGATCAGTACCGACATGGACTTCTTGAGAAGCCGACTGATGCCAAGAAAGTTGGCAACTGCCCCTTCCAAACTGCGGCCAACTGAAAAGGATTCTACATCTATACACTAAAGTGAAGAGTTGCCTTGCTGCGGGCATATCACTGACTGGGTCCTGAACCTTGTGTGCCCCACACGACCACAAATTGCATTGCCACGCTCTTTCACCCTGACGTGTTCTCCACGCGTACCTCCACCCTCTGCCTAATGTGCACATGTGGCGAGCAAGGTCTGCCGTACAACAGGACACTCACATGGTTAGCCTCAACAGGCTGTAGCTGTAGGACACTCATGTGGGTAGCTTCCAACTGCTGTACACCATCAATAGCCAAGTCTTAAGACCAAAACGAGGCCGCAGTGAGTGCCGCAACTCATCAGCACAATGCTACAGCGGCCCTCCCTGTTTCCGCCATCCCCAGTAACTCTCTGACTGGGGACCATGTTTGAGAAGTGACGTAACGTATATATATTCAATATCCCCCAAGACATAAAAGCCGTCTGTGGGTGGGGGTGGGGGACTTCCAGCTTAGTAGCCCACAGCTGCAAAAGCCAGGCCTTTACTTTTGTTGACTACTCAAGTTGGGTTGCTTTTGCACATTTGCCCGCATGAATCTGCCCTGCTGCCCTTGCTGTTCAGCTACCCCGTTGACCAAATCTAACTACATTTGACAATGCCATTTTGCAGACCTGCTATCTTCTGGCTGGGTCCCGACTGTCCTTCACAACTGTAGGAGCACTGTCCACTTTACACTTTTTCTAGTAGGAGCATCTACGAGAGCTCAAGCGGCTGCACAACTGATTGGCACACCCTTCAAAAATTTCGCTGTGGAGAGCGCACATTACATGCAGGAACACCACCCGCTGTCACTACATCAGCAACAGCGTGCCACGAAGGTGTGGCGAATCGAGTACAACCAGACCTTGGCCCTTTCACCAAGACTGATTCGAGGAAACACGCTTGGGTCAAAGAATGACTTTCTAAAAACATCTATGTAGGACTTTTTCTCTCGGGATATATCTCTGTATGCTCGCCATGATGCACTAAAATCGGGGATTTTCCAAAAGAAGTACAATGTAAACATTGTCCTCTCGAGTACCATGTTACCATTGTGCTCCAGACCACATGGTCTTAAACGAATGATCTATCCATCCTGAACGATTATTACATAACGCTGGCAAACCACTTCGGGTGATCCAGACTCGTAAGGAATGATACTTCTCAGAAGAAAAGAAAGGCCTTCAATGGTTACCGAGAACGTACAGCATGCTCTTGAGCCCCTGCTTGAGGACCCCATCCTCAATTCTCACCGCTTGGTTAAGGCCCATCTTTTTAAGTCTTCGCTCAAGAACATCAGGCCTATTGCCTTAGTCGTTTCAAAACCAGTCCCAAGGTGGGCCTTCACTACCCCCACAGGCTCCAAACAGGACATTCAGTGCTGCCAGGTAGGCATCAGCGTGTGCTCTCGGCCCCGACACGGCTACTATGCGCTTCAAAGAAAGCTCGAGGTGGGCATTTACCAACCCCCCAAAAACGCCGGGCTCCGAATACATAAGACGAACCAAGGATTGAAAAACAAAGGAATGACAACGCAAGTTTCCGCATGTCCATCTCATCGAGCCCTCGGCCCCAACACATGCCACGACGCTCGCAAAGCTGGCCCGCAAAGCTGGCCCGCAAATCATTGCGTCACTACAGCGTACCAGCAATGCTCAAACCGCAGGCACACAGCCAAATCGGCCTGCTGGCCAGGAAGGGGCGATGCGTATCGTGATATATCACGAGACACATATAAAGTGATATGCTCCGCTTTTCTTCAACTGCACCAAGTGCGTCGTGCAAACTCCATTGCGCGACCTTGAGGGCCCTCACATGACCAGCACAGGGCCTCCATGTGGCCCTCAAGCAACCGTCCCGCCAAACCCTTGGCTGAGTCCCAAAAGCTTGCACGGGCCGACAGCCCCAACGACACCACACGCTTTTGTTCAACACCCCGGGCTGCCAACGCCCACCCAGCAGAGTAACGAGGCTTTGCACGACACCAATCGGCTAAACGCGCGTGGCGAAGAGCGCGCTCGGCTGCCCGGGGATTCCAGACCGAGGTCCAGGTGAAAGGGGGCGAATGCAGGCTTCCCCAAGGTGATTGCACGGCCTCCAGAGTAATGCTCACCAAAATTCACATTCTCCCGAGGGGATTGGCACGGCGAGAGAAGTCAGGCAGAGTGGGTGCGGCCCCTGCGGGAGTACCGCAGAACGATGGACAGCGCGACGGGGGCGATGAAACCCACCAGCAGATGCCACATGCTTCCCCAGGCGGCGCAGGCCTGCTGCCCCGCGGGGGACGGAACCAGGGAACACACCGAGGGCAGCGATACGAGGGAGAGGACCGCAATCACCGCCCCCGTCAGAGCCATGGTGTGCAGCGCCAGCTGCACGACCCCAAAATGCCCGACAGCCCCCTCAGATGCCTCGGCCGGCGGCGACTTGTTTTGACCTCCTCTCCTCTAATGTTCCCCCTCTCCCCCCCCCCCCAAAAAAAAAAAGCAACAAAGAATAAAAAAGGGCGGGGGGGAGACTGTAAGGATCCCCCCCTTCTCCACTACCCACGTCCCTTGCCATGAACCTCTCACCCGCTCCCCCCGCCCCCGCCCCAAACAAACCCAATGTAATGATCCTCCTCCTCCACCTGCCCAACGCCATGAACCCCACCCTCCCCGCCCCCAAGACAAAAGACGGCAGTAATCCCCCCCCCCCCCCCAAACGAAGCATTCCCACTTCTCCTCCCTCTCCCCCCCCCCCCACCGTAACCATTCCTCCCACGCTCGTGCGTGGTGTGTGTGTGTGTGTGTGTGTGTGTGTGTGTGTGTGTGTGTGTGTGTGTGTGTGTGTGTGTGTGT
>KV908574.1:113880-123880 GCA_002005505.1 Botryococcus braunii | reverse complement strand
GGTTGTGGTGTACATGAATTTTATATTTTTTTATAATATATCTATTGTATTTTTTAATTCTTATTTTATCACAATGGGAAAGGGCGTACCCCCAATGGAACAGCTGGCATTGCACAGCCATGAAGAGAGAGAAGCCGAGCATGGCAATGGTAAGAAGCAGGCGATGCTGTGGGTCTCTGGAGCCGATGAAGAGATCCCCACACATGTATGTGACCAAAGCCCGGGCCACGTGCATGGTCATGATCGGGGATTCCCCCTGCATGCAAAACCCCCCTCACATGTGGTTTCAGGCATTGGACCCCACTCCACTTTTCACCAAAGGAACACACACACACACACACACACACACACACACACACACACACACACACACACACACACACACACACACACACACACAAGATATCCAAACCACCCACACTGGGGGTCAAGGGTCCTGGCATGAAAGAATGTGACACCTGGCAACATGCAATGGCATCGAGAGAACCTGCAAATTTGAGAGAGGAAAAAAGGAGGGAGGGGGGAGGGGGGGAAAGGGAGGGAGAGAAGGGGAGGGGAGCCGCACCCAGGCGAGGCCAAAGTGCTGGTCTGCCATTGGTTGGGCAGCCAAGGGCACGTTCTCAGCCTGCTGCTCAGGGGGGGACTCCTTGGCAGCCTTCTTCGGAGACCGGAGGGGCTCGTCGAAGTCTTCGGAAAGCGCGGACGAGCAGCTCGAAGCCGCGCCGCTGCCGCCCACGCCCCCCCTACCCGCCCCCAACAGTCATCGGCCTTGACCTTCTCGAACGCGCTGGGCTCGCCGCTGGTCCCCCCGGCCTTCGGGGGGGTCCCCGGCTCAGGCCCGCTGCCAACGTGGCCGTCGGAGCCCGACGGCCCCACAGCTCCTCCGTCTCCGCTCGAGTGGGTCCGCTGTACTTCAGCAGGACTTGGCCGCTCCCGTGCGGCACCCGTCGTGGCCGCTCCACCGCCCACCTGGGATGGGCCGGCTGCGGCTGATCCCGCCTTCCCCGAGGGAGTCCCGCCCCCGTCGGACTTTGCGGAGTCGCACGGGCGGACCTGGCCCCGCGGGAGCCCTGCGGGATCCGTCGCCCGGAAAGGCTCAGCTGCGCTTTGATGGGCCGAGCTACGGCCGGCTGCACCCCTCCGCCCCTTGGCGGAGTCCCACAGGGCCAAAGTGTCGTCGTCCAAATCGCCCGACGCGCCGCAATCCTCCTCCAGATCCACCGACACCGGATGCTCGGCTGGCGACGCGGCATGGAGTGGCATTCCCGGCGGTGCGGGTGGTCGTGAGTCGGCGTAGCCAGCCTCCGCTCCTGCGCATTCCCGCACTGCGACTTGCCGTGCGACTGAGCCAGGTCTCATCAGGGAAATGATATCGGTACCGACTACGTCGAGTCCGAGCCGGGTTTATACGAGCTCTGGGTTATACGACCTATGGGAAATGTGAGGGGGGGAGGTGCGGCCCCGGAGAAGAGGGCCGGAGGGGGCCAAAAACTCCACCCCCCCCCTCCCCAATCTTGCGGGTCCAACAAGGGAAAGGACAAGGGATAAGGACGACCCTCGCATCTCGCTGGTCCAACGAGAGAAAGTACAAGGCGTGAGGTCGCTCCCACACCGGCGTTAATGCAGACCAACGCCCAGACACGTGCTAGCTCACATGGAATGCAAGCGGCTTAGCTTATAAGCACAAGGGTATGTTGCTTGCAGCCTCTCTCACCCTCTCTGTCTCCCCACAACCCAAAGGCACTGCCCCAACCCCCGCACCGCAACCCACCTGTATTGCCCCATGTCCCCCACAAACAATCCCACTCAGGAGCACGCACAGACATGAGCACATGCATGCAGGCGTACCCAACACATGTTTCCCCCTACACACCTTCTTCCCCACAGACACTCTCACACGCCTGCATGCACCCACCCAAGCATGTGCGTACGCACATGCCGGAGCACACGCCCACACTCGTACGCGCACAAATGCACACGGGCGCACAGCGCGCGCGCACACACACACGCATGCACACGCGCGCGCGCACACACACACACACACACACACACACAGAGAGAGAGAGAGAGAGAGAGAGAGAGAGAGAGAGAGAGAGAGAGAGAGGAGAGAGAGAGAGAGAGAGAGAGAGAGAGAGAGAGAGAGAGAGAGAGAGAGAATTGAGCATGCCAAACAGCCGCCAACAATGACTGCAGGACGACATGAAAGAGGGAAAATGGGGGGGGGGGGGTTTCTGGTACAAGGATGCTGCTGGCCACTCGCACAAAATGGCTTGTTCACAAACACGTTATGATATATTCCTATGGCTCCCTTTCTTTGGGGGGGAGGGGGGCTCACGGAAGGTGGCGGAACCAGACGGGGCTCCGTGTGACAAGGAGGGGGCATTGCTGCCGGGATCCAAATCATCGGAGGAAGGATCCTCCTCCAGAATTTTGCACTTGAGGCCCCCCAGGCTGCCCCACTCCAGAAGGATAGGCACATAATTGTGCGCTGCCCCCTGCTCTCCAGCTGCCGCCTGTTTTGGCATCCTGTTGGAGCACAGGGGCGGAGCGGCCTCCAGCCGCGGGTCCCGGATCATGTCCGGGATGCCCAGCAGCTCGCAGTCCGCAGACACTGCTTGCAGCCAGCTGCTGCTCTGGTCTGCCAGGTCAGCCGCCAGCTGGCGGATGCGCTGGAACACCCTGCGGCCCCCGCTTCCCCCACTCGCCACAAGCGCGCGCCAGCGGGATTGCAAACCCCCGGGAGCGACAAGGGATTGCAAACCTCGGGCGCGACAGATGATTGCAAACCCCGGGCGCGACAGAGGGGATCGTGAAGCACGGGCGTGACAGGGAATTGTAAACCCTGGGCGCGACAGAGGGGATTGTAAAGCTCGGGCGCGACAGGGGCTTGTAAACCCTGGGCACGACAGAGGGATTGTAAACCCCGGGTATGACAGAGGGATTGCAAACCCCGGGCACGACAGAGGGATTGTAAACGCCCCCGGCGCGAACGAGGGATTGTCAACCCGGGATGGGAAAGAGGATTTGTAAGGCACGGCCATGACCGAGGGATTGTAAACCCCGGGCATGACAGAGGATTGTAAACCCCGGGCACGACAGAGGATTGTAAACCCTGGGCGCGACAGAGGGAGTTGTACAGCACGGGTGCAACAGGGGCTTGTAAACCCCGGGCATGACAGAGGGATTGTAAACGTGCCCTTCTTACCATGGCCTCAGGACTTCAGCGAGTGCCCGACCTGTCGTCCTCCAAGACCTTCCAAGAGTGATTCCCTTTGCCTACATAGGTGGGTGCCAACAAATTGTTGGAGGGCCCCAACAATCTCTTCCACAGGCATCTGCAAGGCGCTCAACGTATCCTGAGATACGACCCCCCCCCCCCTTCCATGTGCAAAATCTATTGCACCTGCACTCAGTCTACAAGTCTGCCCTTTCAGCAGATTGCGACCGGGAGAATCAAAGATGCCCCTGAAGCTCGACGCAGCTTGAATCCGATGTTGCGGGGTCGAGATTCTACACATTCAAAACTCAAAACTCAAACACAATCAAAAGTCAATCACACTCAAAGATTCCATGGAGCGTCCACTCACGATCCCACAACAGTCCCGGGATGTCGTCGAACTGAAATGAGCGCAGGGAGGGGGAAGCTCACAAGTCATCAGGCGACGCGTTGGAAGCCCAGCCCACTGCCAGGGCCATTGGAGGTCCTCTGAAGTTGTGCATGGGTTGCATGAGCAGCTTCTCCACACCGTGCTGTCTGGCATGCGCCACATCTGCCGCAGCTTGCCAGCTCCTGCAAGCGCATTCCTCCACATTATTCATCTCTCTCTCTCTCTCTCTCTCTCTCTCTCTCTCTCTCTCTCTCTCTCTCTCTCTCTCTCTCTCTCTCTCTCTCTCTCTCTCTCTCTCTCTCTCTCTCTCTCCCTCCCTCCCTCTCGTTTGCTCGCGTGCTCCTCCTCTCCCGTCCTCCCCCCCCCCTCCCCCCCCCCTCCTCTCTCTCTCTCTCTCTCTCTCTCTCTCTCTCTCTCTCTCTCTCTCTCTCTCTCTCTCTCTCTCTCTCTCTCTCTCTCTCTCTCTCTCTCTCTCTCTCTCTCTCTCTCTCTCTCTCTCTCTCTCTCTCTCTCTCTCTCTCTATATATATATATATATATATATATATATATATATATATATATATATATATATATATATATACCGTACCGTCGCAAAACATTGACCCATATTTTTATTTTGACCCCCAAAAATCCCCGTTATTTTCCCCCTCCCTGCGGGAAATCGGAATATTTTTAATGTTGACCCCTCATTCCTGGGTCAATATTTTGCGACGGTACGGTATATATATATATGTCTCCCCCCCCCCTCTCCCTCTCTGCCTCTCCCCCATTCTCGCTCTCCCTCCTGTGCATGTGTGTGTGTGTGTGTGTGTGTGTGTGTGTGTGTGTGTTTGTGTGTGTGTGTGTGTGTGTGAGAGAGAGAGAGAGAGAGAGAGAGAGAGGGGGGGGAGGGCAGGGAGGGAGGGAGAGAGAGAGAGAGAGAGAGAGAGAGAGAGAGAGAGAGAGAGAGAGAGAGAGAGAGAGAGAGAGCGCGGAGAGAGAGCGAGAGCGGAGAGTCAGCGGGTAAGAGAGGGTGTGAGAGTCTGTGGAATGAACCCCGTAACTCCCCCCGAGGGGGGGGGGGTGCTCGTGCATAACACCATTAAAACTTATACACCAAGCAGTGACAATGACCAAACTTGCACAGTTGCTGCAACCGTGTGATAGGTTTAGTCTTGGGACCATTCAAGGCCTGACTCCACCAATAGCATTCCCGCCTTTTGAGCTCGACGAGGATGGAACAGGCTCCCTGGCATGTGAAAAAAACCATGTGATAGACACATAAGAAGACCAAGTAATCTCTTGATAAGCTTGTTCTTACTCGGTGGTATTCTCATAAAGTGTGTTATCGGTCGTCAAGACAACTGCCACAGCTGTGCGATGGAGTTGGTGAATAGACAAGGTCGTGGCCCGTGGTAGTGCAAGATTGGTGATCAGCGTAACCCAGTGGCTTCCACTCCCAGGTACCACTGCCAGGCTGCATACACACAGACCAGATTATGGTTTGAGTTAGACTTCTCAAAGAACTTTTTTTTAGCGTGTCATACTTGAGTGGACAAAAAACCACCCTAAAGTTTGCCCAACATCAGATACTGCACCATTAAGTTCAACAAACTGCCGGCGTGTCACCTGATGTATGCAGGAGAGGCCAGGTCCAACAGTCCGGAGTCTAGGGCCCGCTTGCCGTTACATTCTTCGTCATCAGCCCAGCCATCAGCTATAGTTTTCGCGAGTATAGTCCCCAGCATCCCAGCCTGGACAATATCCCGAGCATTAGAATTATTCGCTTTTGATCAACCCCACATGCGCAAACTGATTGCCACCGCACTTACAAGCCAAACTTTGGCTCGCACACACAGAAGCCAATATAGCCAGCCTTGATTACGGTAAAGTCGGGTTTGCTTACGAAAAACACTCGGAGGGTTTGGACGACCGCTGGACAAAAGGGAAACGGGCGAACAAGACTCAATGACAAAGGCCTGACCTTGAGCACAAAAATATATAGCACTGCACTGGTTAGAGTCACTCAGGCTCGTGACAGCTCATGCGGCTTGAGAAGTGTGCCAGTGCTACCCGACCCTATCACCTCGCAACTGGCCACCCATCACATAAACCAACCCATACACGGACACCAGCCAACATCCCTAACCAAAGTATTATGTGAAATGCACTGAGCTCCAAGCGACTTAAACACTCTGCATGTTGTCAGCCTCGAACTCGAGCTCCTTTGGTTCAAAAAGTGCAGCTGAATCACATGTTGACGACATGATGTGGTACCGTACCACTGGCACCGATAGGTTACAACATCGGCGCGTTTGAGGCCATGAATCAGATTATGTCATCAACGATCCCGGTCCAGGAGCGACTATTTAGACCTCCCGGTACTATTTGATCTAATGTCATTGCGCCATGATGGTCCATAATCATTCCAAACGAACCCTTTTGGCTTTCGATCGTCAGCATCGCGCTTGCAATACGGTGATGGTAGAATATATGGCAAGTCGCAATCATCGGGGAACTACATGCGTATCATATGCATATAATTTGGAGGGACGTAAAAGTAGGAACCTTTAATGTAGCTGCTCAACTCCCACAGGGGAGTTGCAGCTGGATATATATATGTCATGGTCCCCAGGTCGGGAGGGGTTAAATGGTAGCCAGGTCCTTGGGATTGCATAGGCACGCATAACCAGGACGAGAGAAAGCATATGACGGCGTGTCTTATTACAAGGTTTGATCCATCTAACCTTTACTCCTCCACAGGCAAAATATAAACCAAAGAAATCGCAGTGACAGCTCTTCACGGCTCGCAGTATGCCCTCATCTGTGCCTATGCATGCACATGCAATCAGTCCTGGCTTCCAGAGAATATGAAATGTAGCGAGGCTGCCAGGTGCTTCAGACACTTTTGAAGGGGCTTCTACATTTTTGAAGATAGAGAGTGGACCAACTTTCTAATCGGTGCGCGCGCGCGCGCGCGCGCGCGCGCGCGGTGTGTGTGTGTGTGTGTGTGTGTGTGTGTGTGTGTGTGTGTGTGTGTGTGTGTGTGTGTGTGTGTGTGTGTGTGTACGCGGTGGTGAGGGGGGCAGCCAGAGCTAGAGGGGTGGGAGGGGAGACAAAAGGCGGAGAGAGAGAGAGAGAGAGAGAGAGAGAGAGAGAGAGAGAGAGAGAGAGAGAGAGAGAGAGAGAGAGAGAGAGAGAGAGAGAGAGAGAGAGAGAGAGAGAGAGGGAGGGGGGGAGAAGAGGGGGTTATTAAGGATGGAAGGTGGGGTGCTCTTATATTTACACAGGCTTTCCATATTTACCTGCTGCCCAGGGCATGTCCAAAGAAATTGGGCTCTTTTGTGCATCTATGAATGTCTAGTGAGGTACCACACCAGAAGACCCTTGAGAGTCCTTCATTTGAGTTTGGATCTTGGGTTAGGAACAAGCTTACTACGACACTCTAGCATGCACTTGAATGTGCACGAGTTTACTCCACAGGCATGAACACAAATGCCTACGTGCACGCGTACATACAAAGCCTACGTCACGCATCTGCACATGACTTTACGCATGATCTCGTGCAAAGTCATGTACAGGAGTTAGGGCTTATGCATACACTAGTGCAAATCTGATTCATGATTGCGTACACACCAACGTGGATTCGGTGAAGAAAGCTTGGAAGCTCGTTTGCAGACTCACGTAACGGTACCAAAAATCTCGACATTTCCGTTCAAATTTGAAAGATTCTATCTTGAATATGATCCATGATGCTTGTAGGCAGCCCAAGCCCCAGCAGTCCGACTGCAATCGCATCGCAAATTTGACACGTGAAATATCATTAAGGGGTTGTCTGACGGACGTTGGTGAGCCTTTGAATTCTTTTACTTCATTGATTGACTGATTTGCATCCGAGGGAGACCTCAAATAAATCTCTTTTTATCAACAGAGCACCAGGATGGACCAGAGGTACCATGCCGTGAACGAGGCCTAAATCAGGATAGTCACTTCTTGAGAACCCCCAGCTCATCATGATCAATCTAGCTTGGGAAAACAATGTCCGCGCTGCTCATGCACGAATATACGTCTAATCCTGAACAAGAAAAACATTTGGAGATTCCCCGGGGCCTGTCACACACTTCAGCGCTCTCTTGCACATTGCATTGCAACGTCCTCTCCAGACTTCCCGTGCGACTCTTCCTCCAGAAAACCAGTCCAAGGCCCTCTTCAGAAATACCCTTTCATCATGAATGACACATGGTTGACGGATCAGATATACTTCGTCTTGTAATTGAAAAAAGTACATTTCAAAGACAGGTACAGTGCGCAACAGTGTGGCCCGTCTCCCTCTCTCCCTCCCTCCCTCCCGCCCTCCGTAGGGGGCTAGACAGCCACGGACGTAAGGATGACCGAGGAGTAGCCGTTCACGCCGTAGGTGCCCTCAAGCTTTGGGATGGGGCTCTCGGTGAAGTCACGGGGTGCCGGCAGGCTGGTGTCCACGATGCGTGCCCACTTCCTCCCGGGTCCCGCAGGCGGGAGCGGCACGTTTATCTTGTAGTCATGTGTGTTAAACGCGACGTACAGGTCACCACACCCCTGGCCTCTGCAAGGTTATACCCCGCCACCACATTTCAATCAACCTCCAAACTTTGCCACCACCTCTCAATCAACCGCCAAACTTTGATACCACCACTCCATCAACTTGTAAAGTTGGGAACCGTCACTCAATCACCCCTCCAAACTTCAGCTCCACCTCTCTTCATCCCAACTTGGGGACCGTCACTCAAGCAACATCCTAACTTGGGAACCATCTCTCACGACCATCCAAACTTTGGGACCAACACCCCTATCAGCATCCAGACTGCGGCATCGGGGTACAACGCATTTTTATACCGCCGTAAAATTATTGCGGTACCGCAAGGTGGAATTGCCCTGTAAACACAAAGGAGTATTGCTGTGAACAAGAAAACGGTGTCGCCGGGAAACGGTGCGGTAACGGCATCACTGGGTGGAAAGAGTGAGGGTGCCAAAGGGACCCGGACAAGCATAGGTGAACAGAGTCAGCGCCGCCGACCGAAAACCCCTCACCGCCGAGTTTGGCCGGAGCTTGTAACTCACAAGTATCAGGAGAGAGTATCAGGCACACCGGTCGTATGCGAAATCTAAAGAGATCACGCACACCGGTCGCATACGAAATCTAAAGAGAGATCAGGCACTTTGGTCGCATACGAAATCTAAAGAGAGATCAGGCACACCGGTCGAGGAGAGAGAAGGCAAGGAACTTGGACTCGTGGTTGTCCCAGTTGGTCTCGTGCCAATGGATGTCCTGCAAGCTGAGGAAGTTGTCGCGCCCCAGCAGCGGATGCGCGATGCGGAACTTCACCAGAAGACTGCTCACCAGCGCAACTATGGGTCAACGTCATCTGCCATCTTGAGGCACGGACATGTGTGTTGTAGAAAAACTGTGAAGTGTGCAAGACCGGCACACGCTGAGATATTATGTAAAGAGCCACAAATCCGTCATCTTCAGGCAGACACCGGGGTGTCAGCTTGAGGCAGAGCCAGCCGCCATCTTGGAGCGAGGTCACGGACGTACCATGTGAGGAAAGGACAGGTGTCATCTTGAGGCAAGGACAGGTGTCGGCTTGAGGCAAAGGCAGGTGCCATCTGGAGGGCAGGTCACGTATCACCTTGGAGCACTGACAGGTGCTAGCTTGAGGCACTGACAGGTGTCATGCCGAGGGAATGACAGGCATTCATATCAAAGCCACGACAGGCCCGCAAGGACGGGTGTTTCATCGGGGAGGCAACGACACCCACCGAACCGCCTATGAACTGGGAAAAAGAAAACAAAAAACAAAAAAATCATGCTTAAAAAAACTCGCACAGACCTTGGACTCTGAACTTAAGGTTTGAGGCTTGCAGAGGGTGTCCTACAAGTGCGTACCTGTAGAACCGGAAGAAATCGTCCCGCTGCGCCTCCAGGGCGTCCCAATCGTACCGCGTCATCTTGTTGTCGTGCCCGTACCAGTTGTTGTTTCCCCAGCGTGTTTGACCGTACTCGTCCCCTGCCCAGCGTCACCAATCCGTTACAAGCCATCAAGGCCATCCCAACACCCGTAAGTGCTGCTCGCAGCCATTCCGGTCCCTGGGTCAAGGGCCAAGGCACGAGAGAGACCGCAGAGCAGGAGGGGGGCAGCGCACTCATGAAAAGCAGTGTCAGAAAAATGCGAGAGCACGAAGCAGGAGCGTGGAAGGCGTGGGAGACCGGGCCCATCAGGGTACCCTCTAGGAGACCAGGGGCACGGGAGCGCAGGAGGCGCACCAGAGAGGACCATCGGGGTTCCCTGGGAGACCATGAGGGCCACCATGAGGTTCCGCATCTGCTGCCGTCGCAGCTGCTTCACTCCCTCGTCATCCGTCTCTCC
>KV908574.1:97500-102500 GCA_002005505.1 Botryococcus braunii | reverse complement strand
AGGTTCAATGCTCTGTGACTCCAGGCATGTCATTTTTCCAAAAGGGCACCACGTCACCTTAGGCGCATAATCACAATGAGGCGTCCTGCGTGGTCCACGTCCAGAAGCTGTTCTACTCTCCCGGTCTTGCAAACAACCGACACTTCGGGCCACCGAAGCTTTTCTGGCCCATGTTCTGCAACAATATCCACAGTAACCATTAAGTAAAAGCTTATTCCAGATGTTCATCGATATGGTTGCCAAGAAGCTATTTAAAATTCTCGTCAAGGGAAACGTTAGAGCAGGCAAACTCGGTAAGAACATGATACGCGCTCAAAACAAGAGTCCAATTTACAGTACCGAGACTTTCTTACCTAGTCTCCACTCTAGAGTAGCTTGCAGCATCTTGCTTGCTTTGTGCACATCCCAAGACCGTGCTGCTAAATAACGTCGAACTGTGCCCGGTGAACACCATCTTTCCAGAGCTTCGGATTGGGACAAAAGATCTTGCACATTGGTCAAGACTTCCTCTATCTTGTGGGAAACCTCGGAGTCTGGAGGACAAGGCGGATGCACCATCAGAACGGCGACTGGCAGATCTCCGTAAAAGTCTGGACGGCGCTTTTGACGTGACGCCCTGCACTACCTTAGCCGACTTATAGATCCATCTGTCATTATACTTCTAGTCTCCATCTCAAAACAGCAACAAAGTTATCCACGTTTGGAAGTCATCCAACCGCTAGATTGTTGGTACCGCACTTTTAAAAACATGTACGGTGACAAGGGCGTCTAGGAAAGCGTACTGCCGAAGTACGTTATTCACAGCCGTGTTTAAGTCCCAATTGTGCACCTGGGCCCACCGGGCCAGAAATCTGGCAGTAATTAAAGGAAAAGTGAAATATATCAGTAATAGCAGTACCCACAGATGTATTTCCTATAGTGTTTTCATTGCCGGGCTTCTGCTTTGTTACCCATCAGTCCCATGCATATCCAACACACCTGACGGGAGTCTGTCTGGCCATGGAACACCTGTTCAGTCTTCCCAGGCCAGGGCCCAAGCAAAGGTATGATTTTGACAAACAAGGACTTGCAGGAACGAGGCAGTTCCACAAAGCCCCAAACCTCAGCCTGATGGCTGGGCAATTCCGTGCGTGTAATTATTTTTTTATTTTTTTTTTTGAGGTCATACATCTCTGCGTTCGCGATACGACTAAGTTCCTGCATTATTCCATGGTCCCCCCCCTCCCTCCCTCCCTCCCTCCCTCCCTCCCTCTCTCTCTCCCTCTCTCTCTCTCTCTCTCTCTCTCTCTCTCTCTCTCTCTCTCTCTCTCTCTCTCTCTCTCTCTCTCTCTCTCTCTCTCTCTCTCTCTCTCTCCCCCCTCCCTCCCTCCCTCCCTTCCTCTCCCTCTCTCTCTTTCCCTCTCAATATCACCTTCAGTATTTGGCCCCTAGATTGCGCGTCCCTGCATGATGGATTTTTGGTATGCGGTTAGAATAGGCTTCACTCTTAATTTTTATTTAAAAAAAAAAAAAAAAAAAAAAAAAAAAAAAAAAAACAAACACAACCTTAGTATCCCATGCATATAGACCGACTTTCGTGTTCACTACTTGAGAAGCTGTAGTACTGAGGAGTCCGTTTCATTGTCTTTGGTTCAGCGGAGTCGCCGCAGGTCTGGTCAAATATGAGCAGTTGACCAAGCATGTCCCATGCGGGACAGATTCTTCAATTTTCCCTCTAGTCCCTTCCTCCCCTCTTTTCTGGGGCGGTGTTGGGGGGGTGGGGGGCAAGTTTCTTCAACCGCACACAGAAGAAGAATAGGTGAAGAGTTTGCCCCATGAAATTAGTCCTATTCAAATCTTCAATAGAATATGTAAACCAGCAAGCTGCAGCCCATAGATGGCCACTCCTGCTCTGAATGTCAGGCTGGACAGA
The DNA here is from genome assembly GCA_002005505.1 of Botryococcus braunii. Lineage (NCBI taxonomy): Eukaryota > Viridiplantae > Chlorophyta > Trebouxiophyceae > Botryococcus > Botryococcus braunii. Next base: position 100,588 of record KV908574.1, on the reverse strand, counting down.
CTTGACACCTCGGCTGGCATGGCTACAGGTAGTAGAATCACTCAGGCTTGAATGTGAGCAGCTGACGCAACGCTGGGCACCGTATGCGTACTTTCGGGTCGGAGAATAACGCGTTTCTGTCGTCCTACTTCGTCCATGTGAGACCCTAAGGCCTGTGCATCCATGAACATACAAAGCTAAAGTCGAAATCCACTGCTGGCCACAGTGGATTTCGACTTCATTTGTGTTTGTAAACTCACCTGTGTTAATGCTTTGCGTGGCTGGTGCTTTATGCTGATGGAACCTTACATGTATACTGCGTAAGGTCCGTCATGTAATCTGTACAAAATTGTACAGATTACGATTAACGGAGCTTTATATAAAGCTCCTTTAGGATTACAGTGTAGCTTAAAGAAGGGCAACACTGGAATGGGCAAAAGCGGACTCCCCTTGAATGAGCCTCTGTTCACTGCACCAAGTTTCTTCGCTTTTGAGTAATGTGTAGATTTCTCAACATTGCAACTACGTATAGTGCAGGCTCTTTTCATCTGCGCACCCACGGGTGCAGCACACCTAAAAGTGCAAGGCTGCTAGCCTTGCAATGATATATAGTTCTATGCCGGGCATTTTACACTAAGAAAACACTCTCAACTATGACAGCTCAGCACAGAAAATCAAGAGAGGGCCTGTCTGAAAAAGAAGGGATGGCATGCACTCATGAAGTGGATTCAGTAAGGTTCAATCACTGCAAGATCAAAGAACACGCAATAGGACAGGAGCTGACTCCTGGCCTCCGGCATCCTACACACATAACAAAAACTGCAACCCAACCGCAATTGCAAATTGCATTCTGATGTCGCTCGAATTACAAACACGCTCCTTAATTTAAAAGGAATACCCCCTGTGAGGATAGCTCTGGGCGGATGCCTCGAACATTTCCGCATACCACAGGGCCTTTTGAGTCCTGCGGATGTCACCATCCAAACAATCCAAGTATCCAAACTACATGACGCACCTCTCATGCACTCTATCAACATGTGCATAATGCACAATAGACAGTAGTCCAAAAAATGTATTGACATAATGAATATGTCCTGCCACGTGGCTCCTTGAAAGCAAGTTGCTGTCTTGCAGTTACCTCACGTTGTTCATGAGGTGATCACTCATATGTTAGGAGCCCCGGTGAAGAAATGTGATACTGGGCGAGCACCATGCAGGCGAATGACTGCCCCAAAGGTTGAAACCAGCCTTTCAATCTTGCTTTTGGTGACAACAGCCCAATATATTCATGACCCTCATAACAGCTCAACAACCTTGGTTGGGGGCCACACAGAACCCTCAGATGTTGAATAATCTGTGCAGCTCTGGTCAAGTAACTTGGTCCGATACTTCGATCCCACCGGGTATCGGCCAGAGAATTTGAGGCTTAAATAAGTTCTGGCATCGCTAGCGGAAAGGCCCTACTTTATGGACATTATGCCACTACCGTGACTCTTCAGCATCATCTGTTGTTTTTCCGCCCTTCAACGAGGGTGATCCCCCTCCTGCACCTTGCCTATCCTTCAAGGAATTCGTGATTTGAGTCTTCTAAAATGAGACACAAATTGACCCCGTGGCATGGTCTCCTCTAATGCACGCCAACAACTTCCTAGTCATCAAACTCATACTTAAGACACGCAACATGGCGGTGCTACAAATATAGAGCAGACAAGTTCCGCGGTAACCACCACCAAAACCGTTGGCGGACTCCGCTGACTGCAAATGGAGCTACACCTAGCCAGCCAGGCCCTTGATGGGAGCCCTGGCAGGCGGCCGGGTCCAGATCCATAGCCAAAAAAAAAAAGGTATAAATGTGAGAGGTCCCATGAAAAAAATAAATTATGTTTCTAAAACCAGAAGCATTAAGGCAGCCGTACCCTGACTGATCTTTAGAAATCTTTAAAAAATGGGCCTCTGGACCTCCAGGCCCAACTCACATGCGCAGCAAAGTCACACCGATCTTGCAGGAAGCCCCTTCCAAGCCATCTTAATTTTAGCCTCCTAATCTTCTTGTCGATGGCATGAAGCTCGAAAATATGAGAGCACTCGCCCTGTCAAATACCCCAATGCAGCAGGCCAGAAGACAAGGACAAGGTCCGATGCACAGAGCCCACCAGAAAGGGCGGCATTTATCAAATTCTGCACCGCACCGTAGGTTTTTTGACTGTCATGCGAGCACTGCTGCCTTGCTCAGGCGGCACCTGGGACTCGGGCAGATGCAAGATCAGCAGGATTGGTGAATGTGGGGTCCTGTTCTGCTGGCTGTTCCAAAGTCAACGGCCGACTTGCAAGGAAAAGGCCCCAGCGCTGCTCTCCCTCCCCTGATCTCACAAGCTTGTCCTGGACAAAACCCCACATGGCACTTCACATTTCTAGGCCCCAGCAGCACCCCCAACAAATCAGAGCACTGCCGGTATGTCTGACCAGTTCCAACGCCCTTTTACGACGACAGGAGCAGGAACAACTGCAAGGGAGGAAGGTTGTGAACCTAAACAAATCTAATAAGGCCCCCAAACATCCAGCAAGCGACCGTGCGCGTTGGCGTTCACGTGGGCGTGCGTTTGTGTTTTTCTGTTTTGGGGGGGGGGGGGGGGGTTTGGGCAGACATGCACATGCCACTCATGAGTGTCTGTTTTGTTTGGGGGCCTTGGGAGGGGGGGGGGGGGGGACGTACCCGGCCGTACGAGGAAGCCACCACAATGGCAAGGACCTGTAGGGTGGGGAGGAGGGAAATGCCTGTCCATGTGTGTGATTGTGTAATGTTTGCGCATGTGTGTGGGTGTATGCGTGCGTGCGTGCGTGTGTGTGTGTGTGTGTGCGCGCGCGTGTGTGTGCATGTGTGTGTGGGTGTGTGTGTCTGTGTGTGTGTGTGTGTGTGTGTGTGTGTGTGTGTGTGTGTGTCTGTGCGCGTGCACGTGCCAGCTCCAGCGTGCCAGCAATGCCACTAAAAGCCCGCTGGCATGGTGACAAGCACATAAAGTGACAACCAGGAATGAAGGCTGCACCAGAACACAGGTGCACGACGTAGCAGGCAGGTTCTTACCTCCCAGCCATGGACCAGGTGCTCAAA